>JAGDQP010004692.1:0-83259 GCA_022664845.1 Lepisma saccharinum | reverse complement strand
CCAACGACTGTAGTTTCAGAATGTTATCTCGCTGCTGCAAGGTGCCAGCCGACTGGTGGAAATCAATGTCACGCGATAACTCACGTATCATATATTTATACATGCAGAAAAAATATCGATCGAGAGGCGGAAGTTCATATGTTGTATTTGCTGGTATTATCTTTATCGTCAGTTTGGCAGGATCGTTATGTTGTGCTTCAAGAATTTCTCTAATATTTTCTGTGTCATTATGGACACCGTAGGAGTCTAGAAGAAGCATATTTCGTGTACTTGAGTATGGAAGGAAAGCTCCTCTTAAGAATGAAGAGAATAACATTTTTGTCATCTTTCCAGACGAATTCCATTTAAGAACTAAATTTTCAGGCTTGAACATCTTCTCTTCAACCTTATTACTTATGCCAGTGGGTTCATAAAGAATTACAAATAACTTTGGCATTAGTTTACCTGATTTAGGCACTATGGGCATGATAGTGTACGAATGTGTGGTTGCACTCTTTGGCTGTACGGCAGCCTGTACTCCAGATGTACCTTTAACTTCCAGTGTTCTTCCCATTGGCATGTCTTTGTTGAAACCACATTCATCCGCGTTGTATATGTGATTATCACCAAAATTGTTCATGATTAATTGACATTCATGTTTAAAATCCTAAATTACTTGATCATGATGAACTTTATCTCGAATTTGTCGGTTTGTCACAAACGCTGTAATTTTACGGTCACTATGTTATAGTTTTTGTAAAACGATGCAGCCAACACAAACTTGCTTTGAAGATATTTTCGCCTATTTGTAACTCACGGGCTTTCTTTGTTGCAATTTTTTGAAAATCAGTGTCCTTCACTATATGATTTACTAATCGTCGCTGGTGGAAGTGTTCAAATGTGCACTTATTCACTTCCTCCACCTTGTCCCTGAATGCTTTTTCACGTTCAACAGAAGCCTTCATTCTGTACAACTGTCGTTCACTTGTTAACCATGTAAAACTATGTTTCATCGATATCCATGATCTATGGCAATATTTCTGTTTGTTGTGTTTTGGTGTTCCTGGAAGCAGCCAATAATTCACGATTTTCACTTTTTCTTCAAAAGCTATGTCTCTAGTTTTTTTCGGAGATGGGACATACGAGTCTGGTGAATCACTAAACTCTTCATCAGATGAAAACTTTGTATCTGGGAATTTATCCTCTGAATCACTAGACAAATCAATATCTTGCTGTGGTTCAGTGTGGTTAATATCTAAAGTTAAGTCTCTTTCTGCAGTTTCTGACGTATAACTTTTGAGAATCTCGTACATTTCCTCAGCTACGAGAAAGTAGACGCTTCGTTACCCTCTTTCTTGCATTTGCTACGAGTATTAACGAAACGTTTAACGCATTCATAGTCTTCCAACAAACACTGATTTATCACGCTCTCAATAGCGAAATGCTTTCTTATGTACTGAAACCTGCTTTTCTGATTCAGCGCATCTATTGTAACTCACCACGTGCTGGCGTTTGCTACCATACCATAGTACCTGATTGTCTAGACAGCGCTCGATTTGTACGGTCTAGCCAGGGAGTCAGATACGGTATTCTATATTTTGGTGAAATTCTTTTCTTTCTATGGACATTGATTAAATAGATTACTACGTCCATACAAAGTTCGTTCGCAACCTAAACAACTAAAAAAATATACTTTTCATACTGTGTTTTTTTCATCAAGTAATAACGAGTGCCTTGTCCAAAAAAAAAAAAAAAAATGAATTACCAAAACTGACTATGACAGTAAGAGACAACTTATACTGTCCATATGCTCCAGATGAATCGAAATTGGAGATCTGGTACACCCAACGTAAACCAAAATTCAAGAACGAATTGTCGATTTTATGTTACTGAAAAAAACATGACTTCTATCTTACACTTTTTATATCCAAATTATCTTAAATGCCCACCTAGATTGTCCAGCAGGAAAATATTTTTAAACTTACGTTTCAGAAGTTTCCGCCGTGGTTGTATCGCTTTTTAAAAACATTTCGAGAATATTTTCTGAATTAGCTATGCTATATTTCCACAATCCACTCGTACGATATTTGAATGTCTTATTTAAAAACGAATTGATCTGTATTTTTAAAATAGATTGTAGTATGATATAGCAAATTACTATTAGTATATGTTGGAAATATTCGTTGAGTGTTTTCGCTCTAATCTTTGGTCTGGTCTTTGGCAAGCGTTCCGATGTGGTTCTGGATAAACGTAATATTGATAAAATGGATTACTACAGAAAAAATGAAGGGTATTGATAAGAGTAAGATATGCAAAGATGCTGATATGGGATAATTCGGAAGATGAAAACTTAAGTTTTCATTTTTTAACCATTGAAATAGCAAGGCGTGTTTCCAAGATAATTAATCCATTACTCCATTCGAGTACCACATCCCATCAACTCAACCCGGAATCCCTTTATGATAAAACAGACTTCAGAAACGTATTTCCCGTTAAATTCTAGCCCAGAATGACATATTACACGACCCTTTTCATATTAAAAAAAAAATCAACCGATATTCAATATGGCCTACTTCAAGATGGCGACCATGATGATAATTATCCACATCGATAGGACACTATACTTAGGAACAATTTGAATACATTTGATTTTCATTTGTGTTGTTATTTTAAAAGGAAATCGGTGTCTTCAGGCTACTGCATTAATTACCCCATAGTAGTATAAATTTCAATTATCTCCAAAAATAATACATTTAGAGCAAAACTGACTTCAGAAACGTATTTCCCGTAACATTCTAGCCCAGAATGACATATTACACGACCCCTTTCCCATTAAAAAAAATCAACCGATATTCAATATGGCGGACTTCAAGATGGCGGCCATCATGAACATACCCTCCAACAGTTAGTATCTGTCACCCAGTACCAATTACAGTATATTTGCTTTCCATTTCTTTCAGTAATTTAAAATCGCAGCTATATTTCCGGAATTTTTGTTCAGTATCCACAGACGAAATCTGACTTTTGTATCATCGATATCTCCCAAACCAATCGCCCTCGAGTGGCCAAAACTTGCATGTGCACATACTTTCACATTCCAATCAAGATGGAATAAAAAAAATTATAAGATTTTTCTGACCCATCAGTATGTTTGCTTGTGAGTGGAAAGTAAAGAGAATCGACTACAAGTGGAGACTTTTAATTCAAAAATCTTTTTTAATGGAGAAAGCCTTCCCGGAATTGTGTAACAGGAAAGAATTAGACGCTAGTTTCCTTCACATAAAGACCTCGTTGACTTACTTGTAGATCACTCGTCCGGAATCGGGGATCCTGCTTTCATTCCCAGTAGTGGTAATTGATTATTTTTCCTTTATTTTTACACAACCGCATTACCGGTACCATTAATGATATCTTGATGTAAAGGAATGTTGCATGTAATTCTCTCGTACCATCCCATCATTTGCCTCGTGTGACCGAGGGAAACCAGGGATAACCTCAGTCAGGATGTCCGGACCCGGGTTTGAACCCGCGTTCTCCCCATTGCTAAGCCAATGCTCTACCACTGAGCCACGGCAGCTGGGTATAACATTTTGAAAAATAATATGCAGGAAAAAATTATAAAATGCTTTTACACCCCTCAATTTTTCATTTATCGCTTCCTGATACCATCATGTTTCGAAGTACTGACATGAAGCACAAAGGTTGGTACGACTGAACATAGAAAGGTTTCATAATGATAGTATGAAAAATTCGTATATGGGTCTCGCAATGGTAAAAGAGTAAAGGGGATTCACATTGACTATTGAATGAATAGGGAGGGTAAAAAATTGGATTTTCTAAAATCGAAGTAAATAGCGTTGATAACGATAATTTCTAAGTCTAATATACGCTTTTACATATAATTATACATAATAATCAATGGTGGGTCCCACAAACATACAGCCTGTCAAGGATTCCATAATGGTAGACGGATGTAAATATATATATATATATATATATATATATAAGCTCCTGCGTAGCCTAGTCTGTACGGTAGCGCGCTCGACTTCAGTGCGAGCGGTCCCGGGTTCGATTCCCGGTGGGGGCTCAAAAATTTCGGTGTTGACCCAGCATCGTGAGGACAATTGGGGAGCTGCTGTGAATAAAAGACAGTGGGGATCACAGTGAGAGCTTCGGCTCTCCTCTCCCAACCCGTCTGGTCAGCGTGGGAGCAGTAGACCAACTCTTCCCTTCGGGGAGAGGCCTCATCCAGTAGTGGATTAAATATGACTGTAATTTATTAATATATATATATATAAATTATTATGATGTATTAGACATCTTCCCCCTAATGAGTAGGCATCTTACACTGATGTGTGGAGTAAGATGCACATTTTGATAAGTCGTTTTAAAGCTATATATCCGTTGTGTATAGTGGGAGATCTGTCTATAACGGCCACCCTTAAGCATTAAAACCAATGATTCGTAAAATTGTTATGTAACTTTAGTATGATGAGAATTCAGCGCACTGCAATAAATAATTAACTACTACTTAGACACAACTTAATATTTTTTTCTCACTTACCAGAATTTTTACTTCAGTGTTAAAGTTGATAAAAGATTTTTTTTTTTTACAAAAGAAGTAGAAATGGCGTGATGGAAATTTAACATGGATAAAACGCCACCATTTTTCCACGTTGATGACAACTATAAATACTCGTACATGTTAAAAACCTTAATTACAGGCAAAATATGACAGAACATAGTAATATGAAAAAAATCTTTAACCATAAAGAATGAACTTTGATATGAAATGAAATATGCTAAATTCAACTAATCTTGAAAGATAGTTCGGAAATAGTACTTTACAATATTTCATTTAAAAGTTAACGCAGAAACGCATGCAATACAATCAGCAATTACAACTAATATTACAGAGTAAAATTTTACAGCGAAATATTGCTGGACAGGTGACATTTTCTACAAACATTTGTGGCTCCAATAGGGCTAGCCCTCATCAGCGGCCTAGTAAATTTCTCTTCACAAAGGTATGTTTTATATGCAAGACCAAAGAACCATTCGTTTACCTAAGTATTTCAAGAGTTTAAATACGTCAAAGTAACACTTGCCTTTCAGAACAGTAGAAGAAAAAGTTTTTTTTTTTAAATAAAAACAATGACGATAATAAGCAGCAATCAACGTTGTTTCCAAACTATACTTCTGTACACGTTCTCAACTGACATAATGCATGCAATCAACGAGTCTCACATCAAATAACAGCACAGACTTAACAGAAAAGTTAGTGTGGCCGTTATAGACAGGTCTCCCCTACATGTAGCTTCATGTAGGCCTACTTTTATCAGTAAGAGTGATGAATGAAACACAAGTCTTGCTCTTCTGTTTTTTTTCTTTTAATCAGTCGACAATCACTCCTAGACCAAAATGTGTGGCATCTTCCCACAATCCACTATATACATAAGGTTATGATCCTGCAATATTTTGCTGTCTTTTCTGATAACACTTAAAAACTGTTGTTAAATTAATACCAAAAAGTCAAAATCATACGTATTATACACGAAAACATTTTTTTTTCTTCTAAAACAAACAAAAATAATGTCCCAGTTTAAACACGAGAATACAACAATTTTCATTTTAGTCTTGATGTATTAAATTGACATTTTGATTTATTTTGCCATTCCATTAAAATCGTATCATTTTCCTACCTTTGGAATAATGTAATGAAATTGTAGGAAAAGGACAACAAAGAGCTCGAATTCTTGGGGAAATGAGTTAAACATTTATCTTTTAATAAGGAGATATATAAAAATACCTACACAATGTTTAAGATTAGCGGCCATTGTCTTTTTTTCTTGGGAAGAGGACTGCTTAAGCGTCTATGCATCACACGTATAAAAGTGTACAAGTATACATATAGTATATGAGAAACTCATATTAATTTGTACACTGTTAAAATTCACGTACTGAAAAATGTCAGAAAACTAGATGCTACGGACGTTTCCAAGGAAACTAAAACAATTTTCAGTTTCCAGTTCAAACAAAGAGTACTTAGAAATTGAAAAGCTCTGTGCAAAATCCAGTCAAGTTTAGAAACAAGAATTTCCCGGGAGAATCTTTCTGTTGGCTGGTTTTTAACGCGAATCAGTGAAGCAGTCAATTTCTCTTCTGCCATAGAGATGTTCTTTAGAACCGGATATGACTGATTCACTAAAAGTGCGGCATACTTTAATTTATTATATACAAGTAAAATATTAATTTGGAAAAAAATAAATGGACTTGATCGCCTCTTCAATTGCTCTAATATTTTTCACATTCGTGGTATTGTTTGACTTGAACTGAACTTATTTATGGACTTTCGGCATCTTTGGCTCAGGCTGGGATGGGTAGAGGATAAGGAAGGTATTGATAAGAACGTTACTTAAGGTACCATTCCAGTATGACTGTTGAAACAGCGAAACCATGGGAAGCCTTAGTTAAGATGTTCGACCGCGGGGTTTCGAACCCAGTACTAATCCGAAGTCTGCGACGTTATCGCCTGAAGTACAAGGCTGGGTCACACGTCATTGTTTGAATTTGAACTTTAAGGGTTTTTTTTGTCAACTTTTGGCTCAGGCTGTCAGGGAAACTCATGTTGGGACTCGTTTATAGTGAACCGAGTCCAAGCAACAATTCGACTCAAGCGTTCAACTCGTCGCTAGGATTAACATCACTAGCTCTCAGTGGTAATCACAGAAGATCAATCACAAATATTTCCGAGAATGTGTGAGAATTCTTTAAATACTTTTGGAATACGAAAGCTTTATAATTTCTCCAAGAATATAACTGAAAATTTTTGTATTGCCAGTTCCTTGCTTGGTTTGCCTGAATTTTTTCAGAAAAAACGTGGAAGAAATTTCTTAATATTCAATACTTTATATTTTTCAGAATGTGTTAGTAAAAAAACTTTGTTTCACGTTTATTTTTCTTAATTATTTCCAAATATACCTTTCACTCTTCTGTAATTGGTATTTAGTTTAGTTCATACTATCCATCTCCTAGCGAATTTCACATGTCGAATTATTACTCTTGTACACTTTCCCATTTTATTTACAAAATTTTATTCTAAACATTTAAATCGTTTCAGTTAATTGGTGCTAAAAATGTATTTCTGGTGAGACAGCAGGTTTTCAGTCAATACATTTAACATTCGTAAATTCAGGAGATAGTAGTGAGATGTGTTTTTCTTTTCAAACGCAGGAAGGAGATATGTCTCCTGCTTTTTCAGTGTTCAAAAATAACAATGGAAATAGTACGCCCCTGAATTTCAAGTTTAGATTTGTTTTATTCTCTCGATCTTCCTCTGTGAGTGAGAGGCAACGCTCTCCGCCTTGTAATAAATGGGCCCCAGGTTCGATTTCTGGTGGGGACACAAGTGGTTCAGAGCTCACGTTAAACTATAGGTCCCGTCCTGAGGACGTCATCTTCAGGGAAATCAATGGTCCACTATAAGTTTCACCTTGTCCAGGGACCTTCGGGTATAACATCCATCATCATTTATTCTCTTGAGATGTATTAAAAATGAAAGTGCTTGGGTATTTCACCAAACTCATAAATTGTATTACTTCACTCCAGAAACGTCTTGGGTTCAGATTAAATACGTGTCCGATTTTATTAACTGTACGTAACCTATTATATGAGAAGCATATTCTTCACTTAGTTGAATTTATGAAATAGGTTTATATTCGTTTAGGCTTTTATACATTTAAAAAAGGCTTTGTAACCATTTGGATTCTAGTAATAGGTACCTGAAATTGGATATCAGAGAACAAGTTTGTACTACTGCGCAGTTATTATTTAATTGGTAAGTAATTAGTCTTCTGTCATTAAGCGCTAATAGTCAACAATTATCAATTAAGTTCGCATATTGTTCTAATTGGGGATAAATTCCACTTGTTTTGCACATTAGTTGACTTTTAATTATATTGTAAGACGGTTAATTTGAGTGTGGTGATTTTAGACGACATGTGCGTATTCAAGTTGCGATAGAACCAGCGAATAATATAACTTTATTGGCGTTTATTGGCTATTTTGAAGTCTCTTTCTGCTCTCTTAATCAACCATAAGTTTCTGAAAGCTTTTGCCGCTTTGCAGTTTATATGACAGGTAAATGTTAGTTCAGAGTCACAATAATGCCACGATTCTGTACTATTTCCTGTCTTAGTGACAAACAATGCTTATGACTGAGTGAGAAACCTGAATATAATACATTTGTTGTCTAGTAAATGTCATAGTACATTTTTATGACGTTTGTATCTATCTAGTTTGCTTCGGAGAGCCACTGTTTCGAACTATTTTCGGCGGTCCAACGTTCTACACAGTACAAACTATAATTTCAGACTTAGTGCCCTAATGTCATACCTGAATTCCATAATCTACATCAGGTATTATTCCGAGGTCCTAGTTGGAATCTACTAATAGCCCACCTTACAATATCTTTTGTGATAAATAGTTATTAATTAGGTTTTGAAACAACTTTCATAATCTTTGAACGTTTGAGGACATTTTAGCCAAGTCACTTCGATTTATCTTAATTCCACATGTTTTAAAGTTTTTTTATCTTAAAAAAATCCTTGCCTCAACTGGGGTTCGAACACTATACCTCAGATCACACTAATACCGCAGCCGGAGTTAAGGGGATATAATTGACAGTATTTTGCAATAATTTACTTCACCCTTAAACATAAGTAACTTGGATAACGTTGAGATGTATTCACAGTTTAAAATCATTCACTGAAATAATATTTCTCTGTATTTTTGTTACAGGTAAGGGATAACTACTATTGAGATTGATTCTTGCAAAACTTCAGGTAGACAACAAACTGTGTTCCCCAACTCATTATGAAGTGAGTATACTTTTGTTTCCTTGAGTTACTTAATTATTCAACTAATATACGAATGAGTGAGATAAAAAATAAGGAAAAGATTCCATAATATTGACTGTCGGAATATTGAAAATAATTTCTTTGTTTGATTGACTATGTATTTATGACTATGATTGACTGTGACTGTGATGGACCTGCATTTGTTTCATTGACTATACATTTATGACTATGATTGATCTCCATTTACTGAATGAATAAGTTCAAGGTAATCTTTGTGTAACACAACCCAAAATATGTGTAACACAAAACTGTAATTTTCTACATGGACATATTAAAGTCCAAGGTTTCTTTGTATAAAATATGACAGTTTTGTGTCACATATATTTCGGGTTATACATAAGAGAAAACTTCTTATTTATTTTTCTTCGTCAACGTCACTTATATCCCTTGGTTTCTGGAGTCTTACTTGCTCTGCCCGTTACAAATTTATACAGTATAGTATGATGGGTCTTATTCAATACATCGAAAAGTCACACTTCTCCCTTGCTTCTGAAAACATAAGTCAAATCTCATATTACTCAAGACCGGCACACAAAATATCTGCTCAAATTAACTGTTTAGATCATGCAAATTTCTACCAAATTATTATTGTCGTCAAAAGATAGCAATAATATCCTTTTCCCCTTATTAACTTTTTTTTCCGATCAAGCGGAACCAAAATATTTGACTGTACCAATCTCACCGGAACAGCCAAATTAATTAAATAAATAAACGAAACAAAAGTACATGGTATAGGCCCTTTCAGAAGGTATACGCTAATTTGTAAAGTTAATCAGAGGATATACGGCGTATACCTCCGTATAACCCCTGTTTATTACTATGATTGACTATAACTGTGATAGGCCTGCATTGGTTGATAGACTATATGCATTTATGATCCTAGGATTGAGTATGATTGATTCACTACGCATTTATGACTAAGATTGATTATGGCTGTGATTGACCTGCATTTATTGATGGATTTTCTGATTAGTGATAAGTTTTATAGAAGATAATTGTAGGTCTGATTCCTATGCTCCTATTTGTACCACAATTGAAAAGAACTTCTAATTTGTGTCTTTACAATCAGATGCAATTCTTGGAAGGTTTTCGGGGCGACTGTGAGCTACAGTACTGTTACTGACTATACAATTAACATTATCTCTACCCTAGAACGTTTTGCCGAAAAATTGTCACAGTAGTTAATGTTGAGAACTTTGAATTGGCTCTGTGAGTCACGCAAATTTGAGCCAAACTGCGGTCATCCTGACAGTCCACTAACCTACTCAAAATGGACAATCGAGTATAGGCTAGGAGCTGTTTAGGTTAGCCCAATTGGTTTTAAATGCTCATTGTTTTATTTATTATTGTCTACAAATTGAATTATTATTATTACAACGAGTTATCTTTGTTAAAAGAATGAATTTATTTGTTTTGAACTTTATTAAATGTATGTTCGTTAGTTTATACTATATTAAGTTAAATAAAGTGTTTCAATCGAAACTACTTCGTAATCGAGTTCATTAGTAATGCTTCCGGTAGTGGTTTATAATGTGAACTATAGATGGTTCGGCAATAAGTTTTAAAAGTTTAGAGCAACTAATGAATGAAAAGTAATTTATTGTATACGGAAGTTCGAAGGCAGTGAATCTCGTTATTATTTTACTAAAGCAAACTGTAAGGCTTTAAGATTCTTTTAGATTTCATTGAACTATGAAGTTACAATTATTAAATGACTATGTTACATTTCTGTACCATGGATGTTAAAAGGTTATGGTCGGTACTTGTACGACGACTATAGCACTTCATTTTCATCAACCCACAATAGTAAATGATTATGAGGCAAACTCATAATATTCCCAGTCAATATAATAATGATTAAAGATAATAAAGGTATAATAATATCCCCATGACCACCTCAAACGGTCCTGCGCCCCTGTATTTCCTAAACATCCCTTCCCCAATAGAGGGTGTACCCCTCTGAATGGCGCCAGCTTCAGCTGGCTAAAAAAACAACTTGTAGATATGCTAAAAGCAATATACTGTAGTATTCGTTGGTGCTCTAAATGGAAATTTACTTAACGCATTATAAACTCAAGCTATTGTGTTCTTGCCGCCTAAAAAGCGATCAGGTGTGCAACGCAATCCTTCAAAATTGCAAGTCCAGGTACAACAAACACGCATACGTCCAAGCCGTACTGTTAAATATCTAGGCATAACCTTCGATCATCACTTGACATGGAACCCACATTTAAAACAAGTCACCCTCAAAGCAAACAATCGTTTAAATTTACTAAAAAGACTCACTGGAACCACTTGGGGAATGGCACCATTAACCATTATCAACACATACAAAGCATTCCTCAGACCGGTACTCACATTTGGGCATATTGCTTGGGTATCGGCTCTGTAGTCATTCTACAATAAACTCAAAATCCTAGAACGTATATCACACTGTATAAAACTACCAAGCTCTACTGCTGATCTATATGCTCGAGTAACAATTCCACACATCCTGTTTCATTTAGAAACCCTTCGCCTAAAATGCATCACTGGTCGAAATGAAATAATCACCCACTGCTTTTAGACACCATTCAACATAATGCCACCTACATGCATGAAAGCCCACTAATAATCAACAACCCACTTTCACTTCTTTTCAGTATCTATATCACTACGCTTCCCGACGATCACATTGATTTACCGAAAATAGTATCTTTCACTACCCCAGACCCGCCTGATTCCATCTTACCATCTAACGCACAGTAAACCATTAGAAACTAACAGGGCTCATTACGTATCTCATCAGTGCCCCGAACAGCATTCGTGTAAATTAACACTTTCAATGTTGTGTTTGTGACGAGAAAGCACTGCATTCTCAACCTCATCATTGATCTTATTGATATATTTATTTGTGCTTATATAAATCCTACTTATATATGATTACGATCTAAAATCGTAATGTCCAAATGTTTAATAAAATAAATAAATAAAAATAGTATACCAAAAAACCTCTTTGACCATCTCCTATCTATTACCCATACATTCCTATTGCATCTATTCCCAATAAAAGGGCGTAACCCTTTCAGTGGGTAATGGTCACGGCATCACTCTGGCTAGTTAAAAAAAGTTGTAGATACTTTACATTTTATGGCACTTTGCGCAGTATTATGTGTGCTGAAATTATAGTTCGTTAATAAATATTACCTGGTTTTATATTCAATTAACTTCTTTTCTAAGGTGAAACACCTTGGGCTAAAGATGTTACCGCTGAGTTTCGCCCCACCACAGTGCGTAAGCCGTGGTCTATTCAAAGTTGGGCATCTCAACGTTCATGCCGCAAAATTTTTTCTTAGCAAGTTCGAGAGGTACCCACATCCCTGAGATAACTTTGAAGAAGCTTAGCCGAAGCTCATTGCCGAAACGTTGGTGAAATAACTTATCGTTTTGTGTCATTGATCCAACGCCTAGATCTTCTGGTTATTTCATAATGGCGCCCAGCGTGGGGCTCGAACGTCAGAGGAGAGTGGCCATGAAAGTAGCAGCGAAGGAAAGGATCAAGATAATACGAAAGTATCGAGGAGAAGTTCACATTTTTACAGTGAAAGAAAGCCTAGAAGAGAGTCTGAGTTTGGTCATATTATATCAGAAATAAAGGACTTTATGACACATTTTATGGAAAGCTGGGGAGTCAGAAAGACAAAAAGAGGGAAAATAGAGAAAGAAGAAAAGGAAAAAGGACGTCAAAAGGAAAAAAGAAAAGCGGGAAAAAGAGAAAGAAGAAGAAAAGCGAAGAAAGGAAACAGAAGAAAGACGTCGAAAGGAAGAAGAAAGGCGAGAAAGAAGACAAAGACGTCGAAAGGAAGAAGAAAAGTGAAAAAGGAGAAAGAGGAAAGACGACGACAGGAGAAAGCAGAAAAAGTTGAAAGACGTCGATAGAAAGAAGAAATGAAACAGAAAGATAAAGAGGAATTTCTGGAAAATATGAAACAAATGTTACAATTGGCAGTATGCGAACCTGAGAGATATTTAGAGAAATCAGAACCTGAAGCATAACAACAAGTCACTATGAGTAATGAGAATAAGATGATGGAAGCATGTGACATTCAAGACAATGATAGCTACAATAATAAATCTGGACTGATCGTAGGGAGTAAAGATCGAAAGGATGAAACCAATGTAGTCAGTAGTGAAGTAGTGCCAACAAGTAGTTATTTTGAACTCGGCGATATGGATGTGAGTAAAAGTGCAATGATCGATGGTAATAGTTTTCAATCCAGTGAACAGTGCATTAACAGAACTGGAGTGATGGATGAGAAGAATGTTCAGACTAATAATGATGTACATAAATTAACCTTGATTAATGCTAGTAATTCAGTTGAGATAGAGCCTGTTATCCAAAGAAAACGTATTAAAGAACGGAACATGGACAAAGCATGAGTAAAGGAGAGAACAGAAAAGAAAGAAGAGGGAAGAAGACCAAAGGAAGTTTGAAGATAAATTGAGAACTGAATTACAAACAATGTTTTGTAAATGGAAGAATGCAGTACAAGATAGGACATAGAGCAAACAGAAACATCTATGAATAATTCATAAACACCTGACTTTTAGCGAATGAATGCGAATTCTCAGATGATGAATGTATACCCAGAGACAACTATTTCAGTGAATGTTGATACGAGGATGATTATCAATTATTCTACAATAGATGAAGATAGACAAATGATAGAGAGGACATCAAAGACGAACGTACAGGTTAAGATTACTATGACTCGCGGAGATTGTCCACAAAACAAACTGCAGATGAGTGAGTGTCAACAGGAGATTACCAAAATTAAACCTAAAATGCCTAAGCATGTTCGTATTAATAACAAGAAGAAAAGTCAAGGTAAACGAAATACAAGGAAATGATGAAGAAGAATGAACAAATCGCAACAGCGAAATAATCTGAAATTGCAACAACAGCAACATAAACAAGAAAAGGATAGCAAAAAGCGTAAACTTAAAGGAAAGTATAAACGTAAACAATGGGGAGAAAATAAGAGTAGACCATGTGGACATGGAACGAAAACGAAAAGGATTTTCCCTAAAAGCAGGAAAAGTAAAGGAAACAAGATTCCAAATCCTAGATCGACCGATCCTTTACGTCTTTTCTCAGAGTTAGATAGGGATAAACAAGAATCTGACGATAAAGAATTTAGAGAACTATCTTCTCCATTTTTAAATTTGATCTCAGTATATTTAGACAATGGATTGAATAAGCAATATCCGATAAGTAATGTATACTATGTTAAACGCGTGAGAACAGAATCTATCTTTCATGTAGTAGAAGAAGGTTCTGGGATTACACTTACGGAACCTAAAATGGTAAAAGTTTACTGAACATGGAAGGAGCATAAGCGTCAATTAAGAGAGAAAGTTTACCAACTATGGTTATCACGCTTTTTTATGAGAATTGAAGAAAGAAAGGGTAATAATTTATTGAGAAGGTTGGTAATAAAAGCACTGGTCAACAAATATATATTGAGAGGGAGGAAAAGGAAATTGTTCAATCTATCCAAGCTTCCATAACAAAGTCCAAGGTTCATAATAACAAGCAAGAATTACTTGATAAAATATACTTTATATCTCTACATTGTGTATGGAAAAAGAAGTAGAAGAAAACTAATAATATATGTGTCAAAGTTTATAAATTAATAAAGAAATATGATCTACAAAATTCTTAATTGAAACAGGTAGATTCATTATATAATTTGTTATTTATATAAATGAAATGGTCTGAAATATATAAAATAATTGAATAAACTAAATATAACAATGAAATTAATTAAAATAATGAAATGAACTGAAACATATATAATGACTAATCGCAAAAAGAAAATGACGAGATAATATTTATTATAGTCAAATCAAGAAACTGAGATATATATATATAATGAAATGGAAATGTGAAATAAATATATTATTAAAGAGAAGAAGAGAAAAAAATATATATTAACATAATAACTGACTAACTATTTCTTAATGTAATGAATTACAATATTTTATTAACTCAATTGCTATAAAAGCTTTTAATGTTATTAAAGAAGGATGTTATGAGATTATGCACAAGTCTTCAAAATCCTCCTAAATGCAATCAATGTCAACAGCAGCATCCAACATATTCATATAAATGCCAAGCCAAACCAACACCCACAGTAGAAAACAACCTTCCAGCCGTACCATTACGAACACCAGAGCCTGATCCAGCAATATCAAACAACAACAATACTCCACCACCAACCGTAGAACAAATCATTCAGTTCATTACTCTTACTTTTCAAAACCTATATCCGCATAATCGTAACTCCGTCATACACCATGTCAAGTTAGCAGCTCTAGACATCTTCAAGGTGCACGTACACGCCACTTACTCAGGCCCTTATGTTTTCTTCACCATCTCACCAGCTAGTCCAACCTGAACATACAATTTTCATAATCATTCATTTCCTATTCACTCTCACACTCATTAGTGCACAGTAATCATAAATGTTAAATGTAGGGCTCATCTGTTTTTCATTACGACCTACCGTTGCCCCTAGGTCAAGAAGATTTTCACTTATTTGCCCCCATTGTTGACAACGTGTTGTGGTGTGCAATGCACTTCATCTCCATACTTTCATCTCATCATCGCCTATTCCCGCAAAATATAGTTATAAGTAAATTATAATATTCCTGATTTAAAGGTGAAATAAATAAAGGACACATAAAATAATTTAACCTCTCCTAGACCAACTAACACTATACAGACATCCTAATATCTCTTCAAATCCCTTCACTGAGGCAAGGGCGTTACCCTTGGATAGGTGCTAGTCACATCGATGGCTAGCAAAACGCGAAAATAAACTTGTAGACATAACTTAACCTAGCCTAAATGGGGTTCATTAACTCACTTTCGAGGACCTTGTGTTGCAATACGCACAAGCAGGACCAGTCAGCGTACGATCCCATTAGGATTGATGGCATTATTCAGTGTCGGAGGGTGCAAGTTAGTTTTGAGAAAAAAACAGTCATTGCACACAGACTGATCATCTTTCCATTATCATATCATCAGCACATCACACGACATACATCACAGTTGCACCCTTGCCACTTGTTAAACACTTCGTTCTACACTCTGTGTGTCATCAATAGCTATCAAAATGGCAGGTTCACCAGGACCGCATCAACAAGTTCTACAGTACAAAAATACAGGCACCATACCAAAGTCACGGCATCAACAGCAGACCTCAAGATCAAGATCTCGTTCACCAAACCACCCCCTGATCCGGACGAACCTCACCATCTTCACCGTCAGCAAAGAAAACGTATACACTAAGCTACTCTGATAGTAACACCGAGAGAAATATGGATCTCACAAACTATGACGACTTGTCACCAGACGGACCTTCATCAACTGCAAAAATCCATTCTTTCATTCTGACAATTTTGACTCCAAATATCGAAACCCGAAACTTCTACTCCAGCAAATCTCAAAAAATACCTTCATAGAGACACCGTAACTAGAATAATACCAACTAGAAACGATATCATACTCAAGTCTACAGACAGCAATCTTGAAGTCACCATCCGTAATAAATTTAGCTTTGAAATATTCGGGAAAACAGCAAACCTTACCAGACTAGACAACAAAACACCTCGCCAAGCGCAGCCTCCACGGAAAGCACCAACATTATCAGTCGTTATACGCGGAGTAGAACCTACTATCTCAGACGAAGAAGCGAAAACGGAACTTAAACTGGAAAGTCACACAATTACAAAATGCCCAAGAATCAAAACCAGAACAGGAGAACCTACATACATGATTCGGGTACTAACCAACAGCCAAGAAACAATTTATCTTCTCTCACGTGGAGCATTTATATACAAAAGGAGATATCGTGTGGAACCTTCTAACACACCACCGCCAATTTCCACAAGGTGTGAAAAGTGCCAAATGTATAATTCGCATACCACAGACAAATACAACCCGCAAAAATGCGAATACTGTACAGGACCTCACCTTACCAAAACGTGCCCAAACATGCAAAAACCATCAAAATGCACCACCTGCGAAGAAACTCATCCTACCTTTAGTTACAAGTGCAAAGCTCGACCCGCTGGAGAACCTGACAAGCCAGAATTCATTGTACCTAGCCGCACCAGTGACACACCTACACAAGAAGTACCACCTGTCACCTCTGTGTACCAGCCAATCACCATAGACCAGCTACTTGCCTTCATTATTGTAGTCTTACAAAACATCCATCCTTTCCAACGTCCTCATATTCTTTCACAAATCCAATATGCAGCAAAAACCACACTTCATGTCTCATTTAAAGCTACATACTCAGGACACTATGCACATTTTTTGCAAATGCACAGGCCACGGATAGTTAACAAAACAATAACAATGAAAACAATTCTCCATATTATCATCACATTAGCCTTTCTCTTCATCAATATCAGGCCCCTTGCAGCTCATGAACTACTACTAGAGCAACTACTGCTGGAAGAAAACATCAACACTATCATATTAAACGAAACCCATCTAAAACCCAAAGATACATGCAAACTCTCTCGCTACCACCTTATAAGACATGACAGTAATATGATAGCACAACGAGCAAACGGAGGGACAGCCATAGGTTTCTCATGAAAAATCGCACATCGACAACACATACCAGATACGCCAAATTCCCTATTCTTACGCTTTACTACAAACAAATATACCTTACCATCGCTACAATATATATTAGACCTGGACATCCAATACCACTGGACTTTGTCACCTGCATCTCAAATAATTACCGCAGTTACATAATCATGGCCGATATCAATATTCATAGTCGCACTAACAAAGAAAAATCAAACTCTGAGGACAACATTTCCATGCAAACAATCGGCACGCTCCACAAGCTACCGAAACATACACGCCCATGCTCAAATACAACTCCGGACGTAGTCATAATATCTACAAATATCAGCCATCGATGTCAAATAGAAGTACTAGATCTGATAGGAAGTGATCACGCTCCAGTAAAGTTGACACTAGCACTAAAGCCTCATTACCCAACAAACCAAAAACTGTCTTACGCTTTGACCGTGCAGATTGGGACAAATACAAGCAAAGTATTAATTGACAAATAGAATCTCTCGATCCACCCAGCGCAGACAATCCATTTCGAATTCACCCTACCGATCGTATCAACATATCCTCCAATCAACCATAACCAAACACACACCACATCCTTCCTGACCATCCCTTAACGCTTCCCATCACACCAGAAGAAATAACCTATACCATCGCAAAGAAACGCCACTCAGTACCTGGAAACGACAAAATCACCTTTCGACATCTTAAAGAATCACTAATCATCCTTATGCACCTCCTAGCTACAATATACACGTTCATCTTCGAACCGGCTTCATTCCTCCCGAATAGAAAACCTCCAAAACCCTTATGTTCCTTAAACCCAATAAACCTCCGAACACAGTTATCTCTTACCGCCCACTACAACTTACCCCAACTCTCAGCAAATCCCTCGAAAAAATCCTCGTCTCCCGCCTTCACAATCACCTCGAAACTCACAACCTTCTGCCTATACGTCAAGCTGGTTTCCGCCCTAACTTCAGTATAACCGACCAACGTCTCCGTTTGACCAATCAAATCATCCTTCACTTTAATAAATCCCTTCCTTCCTGTCTTACACTTGTTGACCTCGAAAAGGCATTCGATAAAGTCTGGCATCGTGCTCTCATCTATTAACTACAGTTCTTTCATCTACCTATAAACTACCTGCGTTTCATTTTGAACTTCATTTCAAATCGTCTCGGCTACATTAACATCAATAATAGGCTTTCCGGCTTTCCCTCAGGGATCAGCACTATCCCCTTCTCCTCTACATCCTTTTCGTTGCCGATCTATCCCTTCTTCCTCCAAATATCCAAATCTTCCAATATGCAGATGATACCACTTTACTAGCCCTAAGCCGCACCATTCAACATATCAACAGAACCATGAATCAGGCCATCAACATATTCACCACTTGGTGCAGTAAATGGTGACTTACAATAAATTCACAGAAAACTCAAACAATTATATTCTTGCCACCAAAACGCAGATCCAAAGTTCAATGCAACCCTGCGAAACTCAACCTAATTGTACAAAACCAACGCATCAAACCCACCAACCAAGTAACATATCTAGGAATCACATACGATCATCACCTCACCTGGTGATCACAAAATACATCACAAACTTCAAATTTTAGAACGACACGCTCTTCGCCTCGCATATCGAATCAAATTCCCAAGAACTCTACGATAGGATTACTTTTCCGCACTTAATCTTTCATCTAGAGACACTGCGCCAAAGTATATAAACAAACGCTACAATACCCAACATCCAGTTCTCACAGAAACAATAAACACACAACAAACTTACAACAATACCCCTCTCTCCACTCTACTTACAATCTTTTATTACGCACTACACCCTGACCACCCTGACGTAGCCCAAATCGAACAAATTTGCACACCACACCTTCCTCATTATCTCTCACCCACATATATTGCACAATGATCATTTTGAACGCAAGGGCTCATCTGTCCTCATCACGGTATAGAGTCGCCCCTAGGCCAGAAGATATTCAATCATTCGTCTAAAAATGTGTTAATTTGTTGTGGCGCCTAGTGCACCTAATGTTCATCTCTCATCACAAAATAAGAAGAAAATAGGAATCCCATCAAAGAATATGATTATGAGAAAACCCATAATGTCCTTATTATAATTAAAATAAATAGATAAATTTTACGGATAATATTCCACCACATAGACCATCCACCTTATCCATGCTACTCCTGTACTTCCATATATCCCTTCCCGGAAAGATGGTGTAGGCCTTTGGGGGAGCTTTCATAGCTAGCAATTAAAAAAATACTTGTAGATACTTCTCTACATTTTATGACACTTTGCGCTGTATTATGTTTGCTGAAATTAAAGTTCGTTAACGAATATTACCTGGTTTTATATTCAATTAATTTCTTGGGTTAAAGACGTTACCGTTGAGTTTCGCCCCACCACAGTGCGTAAGCCGTGTCCTATTCAAAGTTGGGCATCTGAACGTTCATGCCGTAAAATTCTTCTTAGCAAGTTCGAGAGGTACCCACATCCCCGAGAAAACTTAAAAAGAAGCTTAGCCGAAGCTCGTTGCAGAAGATGAAATAACTTTTCGTTTTGTATCATTGATCTAATGCCTAGATCTTCTGGTTATTTCAGAGTTGACTGACTAACCCCATATGATCTGATAGATCGACTATTTAATCGCTAGATCTAGCAGTATTGAATAGACTACTTACTTGATTATTAACCTATTTATGTTGTTAGTATCGGGCAGTGGTACTCAAACATTTTTGACCACGGAACCCTTTTAACGAAAATACGAAGCTGCGGAGCCTCAACATATTTTGCTAGAACCGGTTTTTTAGACTAGACAGTGCAAAATATCTTGTTCGCATACGAGCCAATGGCCCAAACCTCGTGGTTCAGTTGGTAAGGTCGCGGACTTCGGCGCGGAATCTTTAGCTTGGAAAGAGTGTTTAAGTAGGGACGTCATCCCTTAGATGTGGCGGTTAGGCAAAAGTTGCTAATGCAGCCCAGAAAATAAAATAGAAAAAACACATATCCAGTGTATAAGTTCATTAGAGAGAGAAGTTGATTTTAATCAGTAGTAAAAGTAACACTTTCAGTTTCTTCAATATTTTAGTATTGTTCAGGTAATCATGGAAGAGACAAGCAAAATATACAAATGTACGAAGATATTTCCTGATATATAAATATTTATTTAATCAGCTCAATGCGAGAAATGCAGTTGTGCAAAATTCTTTTATGTCTGCCTTTATGAAAGATGTTTGAAGTCGCATGTCAAGTTAAGCATCCATCTGATGTGGATACTTAGTTTCTGTGAAAACATAGGTTGAAAACCAAGCCCCGGACAGATACAAAGGGAAGTATAATTATAATAGTCATTTGTGTTAAATTTTGTGTTAAGGTGCTATTTTATTGCTTCCAGAACCATTGACAAACTTCGGGAAAGTTAAATTTCTAAAAAAAGGTCAAGAAATTGTCACCACACAGGGAATGAAAACGGACCCAAATCTTTGGTGAAGCACTAATTCCATAACAGTTTGAGATGTCTCGATCCTGTGCGCGCGTATGTCGGTGTTGGTGATTCATGACTTTGCTTTTAAAAAAAAATGGGAGAGGTAATTTACCTAAACATCTTGGCAACTAGACTAAAGGGTACTAGCGACTAACAACAAAACAAAAAGGAACACCAAATTTATAAATGGCACATTAGCACGTGCTTCCTGAAACGCCGTATACCCGTTGTCTCGAGAGTACTTTCCGAGCGAACTACGTTTGATCCTGTACTTTGCACTAAACCGCATTCATCGTTTCCCTACTGTTAAAATTTAAATAGATATTAGAGAGCATGTTTCCAGCCAATACTACCACCGGTGCTTAAAAAAATTCGTTACCCTCTTACCATCGCCACTTTCTCTTACTGGTGATGTTTTCTATCTACTTGCTATTTTCAAAGATTAAATGGATGCATTGAAAATCAGATTGAGTCGATATAACTTTGGCTTTTCTGAATTTGGAAAATATCGCTGAGTACCATTAATACATGATTTGAATGAAATACGTACAGTCACTGCTTAGCAAAAGAGAAGTAGTCAATCGATTACTTGAGAAACTTTGCTGTTGATACCACACGGAGAAAAATTTTCCTAGGATTTAAGGACGTAACCTCCTTAAATCCGTAGGTTCCCTCCTGCAATAATGAGTTGGCGAGGATTGTATGACGGACGTAGCAAACAGCATTACCGAGCATGTGTACTGTTAACTGCTATTTGCTCCTGCCTGGCATGCTAATTGCAGACGCCAGTTCATGACGCCATTTTTAATGACGTCATGAAGTTATTTGCACTCACATGCCAGTACGTAGCCACCGTCCTGCCTGCCTGTAGGGAAACCCAGGCTCGTAATGGGGGCTGCTCCTTACGTACTGGCCGTCCAGCTGTCGTGGTTGTAGGTTCCCTCCTGCCTGGCAGAACGGTCCGTACATCGTGTACACGAGCTACCTCCAGACTGTATAGATGTATCAGACGGAAAGAATGGATGATGCACCTGTATCGGAAGGTCATGCTTTTCCATAAGTTGAAATTAATAACTTCATTCTAGAGCATAACGCCCCGTAAAGTAAACTGCAAATATTCGAAATTTAAGTATTTTATTCTTTCATAAACCAGACGTTAAATCCGATAAATGTTAGTATCTGCATCGATAATCTAACTTCTTATCTTATAAACTATTCAACAATAACTGATTGCGCACATTTGGCTTTTAGGTATGAGCAGTAACATAAATGCATTAAGAAATCTTTAAATTATCACATATGCTAATAATATTAATCGCCTTGCCTTTTGTGTTTGCTTTAAAACAGATCTCCCATGCACAATAACTACAGTTTTAGCTTTTGGTTATAAACAAAAGTGTGCTGCCATCTAGCGAGCTACTTGTAATACACCGCAACAACTTGCAACACATTTAACATTTCGCAACGCACTTAACCTTCTCCTGCTAGACTGTGTCTCCTGCTGTACTTGCATGCAAACGTTCCCAACATTGATACAAGCAGTGTACATCATTATAGTGTTACTGTAGGCGGCTCCTGCTATTACGTAGGAAAGTACCGTCTGTAATGTATATACTGACTTCTCCTTCTTTCATTCTTGGCAGGAGGTTCCATCCTGCTAGGCTGTGTTCCTATATGACGTCACTTTATTCATTTTACATGTCGGCAGGATATTCCGTCCTGCCAAAAATTGTGGAATGGAGAAACAACAGGAAGACGTAGGAAACATACGTAATAAAGACTTTTTCCACTTGGCATTACTTGTAATGCACTCACCACTAATCGCCAGTTTCATTGAACGTGGGTTACTTACGTATTACGTATGTTCCGTACGTATTAACGTACGCAACCTACGCAATACTGCAAATGTTACATTTACATTATTGGGAATGTAAGCGTTTTTCTCAGTGCAGGATTTGTTTTCACGGACAGTGTAGCGAAGTCCCAGTAGAGCCTTCACGGAGCCCTAGGGCTCCGCGGAGCATACTTTGAGAACCGCTAGTATACGGTTTCAGCCACTTTCTTCAGAGGCTTCTTTTATTCCATGAGTAATGATTTTAGGCTCTAAATTAGTTTGTTATCAATAACTTGTCTTTAACATGGCTGCTCAGTTTTGTATGAGGATCATTTATTACGTGTCGCCAGTAGATGGGTGGCAAAGCTTGGTACCTTGTAATCAAGTGGTCCCGGGTTCGATGGCCGTTAGGAATACAAGTGGTTCGATGTCCACTTTAAACTGCAGACATTGTTCTTAGAACATCATCTTAATTCAATAGAAGGCAATGAATAACCACAATCGTTCACATTACTCAAATTTTTCTGGTTATAGACCTACCTTTTGGCAAAACCCCAATCATCATCATTATGATTACATTAATATGTTTAACCCATCCGACTATAAACTGGTGAAGGTTAAAGTCTTCTGTCCTACGCTCACACGCCGTGAAGAGCGTCAGGTGAATGTGGAAGTAGTGCTTCTCATATTGTCGACATACGGCACGAAGTGATGTGGAGTGGTCAGTCCCACGCTCGACTCTTTTATCTCCCAAGATTCCTAGACATGTAGTCAAGCAGTTGTCCGTTATGAGTTGTCATATGTATATAAGAAACAGTTTGCCACAAGAATTTTGCGCATTCATATGAAATCTCATGATAAATGGTCGAACAAGAAGTCACTTCACATGTACCTCAATCAAATCGTCCAATAAATTCTAGAGGTGGTAAAATGGGGAGGAAAATAGGTTATAACAGACGGCAGAATTGTCACAATACCCATGAGATCAAAGAAGTAGTTCAACCCTTCTTTAAGATCATTGATACTTCAGTGAGAATTATTTCGGGTACTTGCTGCAACGTTGCGATAAATGCCTTAACACTGATGGCAATTATGTTGAAAAACAGTTCAAAGTATGGTTATGAATTTCTGTAGAGTTTTCTTCTGACAATGATTCCTTATTCAGGCCCGATTGTTGAAGGTTTACAATACTTGAGTTTGGATGAAGGGTGGGAAGGTAGTATGAGTTCGATTCCCGCTCACGCCAGTGCTCCTGAGTGATATTTTCCTAGTTTTGCACTGGTCTCACCAGAAATGATAAATTCAACATCAGGCGGCGGCGTCTCTTACTACGGAAGAATGTTCGCCGAGGTATGTAATCCATCTTACGGTCTTATGCCGTAAGACACTGTAAAGGGCAGAATTAGTATAAAGTTCCCAGTACTAATGTCTTGTAAGCTGTCAGATTCACGAAACACTTTTCGTGACAAACCGTCGTATATATCTCTCGTAAGATGAAGTAAAGCAATGCCCTTCTACTCGTTGTAAATAAACAGATTTTACAATTGCAAATACATTAATCTGTTAGTAACGGTATGGTGTTAAATACAATTTATGTTCTCGAACCATTCTTTAAAGAAAAGAAACGATTACTACATTTCATTCTTGTTACCAGAAGGCGGAGATGAGAAAATGACGTAAAAGTGATTTCATGGAAGTAAAAATTATGACACTATTATGTTAGAATCCTGCGGTGGACAAAATGCGATAGTTTCAAGTGATTAGGGTCCAAGGGAGTTGTTATAACCAGCCATTGGCTAGAAAGGAAAAATATTTCACATCCAGTCATTGGCTATCTTACTTTCTGCACATGTGGTGGTCTACTAATATAATAAGTGATTCCAGCAGAAACAGAGCACCAATCAAGCGGACTCTGTGTCACAAAATAGATGGTCTTAGAAGCACTAAAACCCTAATGTTAAAGAGTGTTTCCTTTTAATATCTCAAGTTCTATGCGATTGCTTTTAATACGAACGATTACTCAGCACAATCTGATTTTGCTTCCTCTTTACTTCTTTCTTATTTTCATTTTCTGCCTCGGATTCTAATATCACCACCACCATTAATACTGCCTTGCTTTTATTGAGTCTGTGTCTGCCTACCTACTGCTTGTTGATTTTATTTGGTGTTCAAATTTTTATTTTATGTTCTGTTCAAATTTTGTTTTATGTTCTGTTCAAAATTTCTGTTCTGTTCAAATTCAATGTTCTTTTCAAAAGTTATTTTATGTTCTGATCAAATTTTGTGCTATGCCTGTTCAAATTTTATGTTCTGTTCAAATTTTATTTTGTTTTGTTCAAATTTTATTATATGTTCTGTTCGAATTTTATTTTATATTCTGTTCAAATGTTATTGAATTGAATTTTATTTTAAGATCATCAGGCAGCTTTGACTTAGGCCGATTCAAACGTTGTGTTCTGTTTAAATTTTATTATATATATTTTCAAATTTTATTTTATCTTCTGTTCAAATTTTGTTTTATGTTCTGTTCAAATTTTATTACATGTACTGTTCATATTTGTTTAATGTTCTGTTTATATTTTTATTATATATTTTCAAGTTTTATTTTATGTTCTGTTCAAGTTCTATTTTATATTCTGTTCAAATTTTATTTTATGTTCGAGGTTAAGTACAACCACAAAAAGCGTGTACAGAGAAGTACCCTACATCCTCAAATGTGTGCACATTTTTTCCTAACTTCGAAAATCTTCCATTTTTCACCGATAGATGGCTCTGACCTCAATAGGTTATTTTCTTAAAGATCCTGGGAAATAAATTCTGTGATTGGTTCAGAAGTACCTGTTAGCTTAAATATGGCAGTACGAACTAACCATAAGCTTTAATTCATCAAAATGTTTAAGGAAACAAGCTGTTGGCCTCAGAGGCATCTATCGGTGAGGGAAGACGATGTGCATGCGCAGAAGGACAACGATTCTTATTGAATATCCATTTTTCGTCAGAATTCGTTCAAGTGATAGGGGATTTCTATTGCTCAGACAAAGCATAAAACACAGTTCATAACGATGACTGGTTAGTAACTTAGTCAATTCGTGTGGTACACATGTAAGCAGCTTTTTCACGTTTCCCATGTCACTCAAGTGACCAACGTTATAGTTGATTAGTTAACTTTGAGTTTCTCTGTAACCTCTCGAATAGTTCCTAAATGATTCGATTCGATTATCGCCTAGAGCTGGTCGTCGTCAGCTGGACGCTCACTGCCTTTCTTTTAATCAAGAGTCAGATGCCCAGTACAAACTGTTCGAACCGTGATCGCTCTGTGCTTTCATAAACTATTATCTGGCCACATGCTTTGATGACATTTCGACTGGCTTCCAAAATAAATTGACCAAGTTTGAACTCATGAAGAAGGATGATGGAATTTGAGAGCATCATTGCACATAATCGTGAAATCACAAGAAAAAACAAAACAAAAAACAAGATGTGTGCAGTTTCTTGAGTGGGGATTAGGCTTTTAAGAGATATATAACAACCAATATAAGCATCAATGTGTTATTACTAAAATTTCTTTGTAAAATCTTCGATGAAACAACGGACATTATTTTTATATCAGCCCTTCTAAAATGTTGGATGTATCGCACTCAGATTTTCACTGTGCTTTCTTCTGTTATTGTCGCTCGTTTCTTCACGCTCATTTATGATACCTACAGTAATGGTTGAAACTAAATCATTTCTTCACGCGATTTTCTTACTTCCACTTAGAGTCAGTATGTTTGAGCACTTAGCTGGTACCACGTTCCTATTATCCACAACATATCTATCCTTGGGTCACAATACGGTCCTGTCAGCGCCGATACAACACCGGAAGAACTCTTAAAATTCATGAGCTGAAATCGACCGCAGGCCCTAGAAAATAGGAATAAATTGCAGAAGACGAGGTAGGAGTATAGTATGGGAGATGAGACACGACCTTCGTTACATATTTCGCAAGCTCAGACTAAGGAAGAGCAGAATGATGTACATCACCACGTCTTACAACAGCTACTGAACTGCTGTACAAAACCATTGTGAATCAACCACGCGCTATGTCTGATGCGTCACAAGATGACGATTTTTGGACATAGCATGATGTTTGCCGTCTGCCACAGTACCATCATACAGTGGCGACTGCCGGCCGGGTGCCCGAGCGGTCTGCGGCGGTAGGCCATCGGCTCAAAAGTCCCGGGTTCGAGTCCCGGCAGGGGCATGGGTGTGGGTTTTAACAGCTAAAGGGCGAATCGTGACGGGCCGAAGTCCAAAGTTACTAGACTGGCCCATATAAAAAATAAAAAGTTTACAGTGGCGACCCTTAGAACTTATTTACTCTAGTGATATATGCACTCAGTACGTTGCCATTGGATCCGTCGTTGGTGCTTGTTTAAGTAGGCCTATGGTTTTGTAGCTAGGGGAGAGGGGGACACGTATGAACACTGTGTTGGGCAAATTTAATTTTGTTCCTTATACTCAGAGAGATAAATAATATGTATGGGAACATATATACAGCTCACCGAAGAAACCGATGTATTTTATTATCACCTTAACGCAAGGACAGGAATTGGGAGGCTATCATTAAAAGTGCCTCCCTACGGAGCAGATTTAAACAAGGGAGGGGTAGCTTTGAACTTGGCTGGGGCAGTTTTGAACAAATCCTTAATTTTATTACAAGAGTATTTATTTTCATAGTAAATGTTTCGAAATACAAATACTAAAGCAGAAGAAAGTAAACTAAAGTTTTACTAGCCATAAAAAATATAAACTCCGCAATTGTTAATAAACTTGAACTTACTTTCTCAGTTGGTAGAATTGGAAGATCCTGGGTTCTACTCCTGCAGCTGACCATCCCGACTGAGGCTTTCCAGATATTTTCCTCGGTCGTATTAGGCAAATACCGGGATAGTAAGTTAAAAAATAAGTCCTGACCGATAACTTCTTCAAATCTTTTCCTATCCTATTCTGGCCTGAACCATAGATGCCTAATGACCATAAATAAAAGACAAGATAATAGCGATGTGCCTTGCGTTCTATCCCCACTCAAGCTAAAATTTACTTATTTCCTTTGCTACTTACCATATTGACAAACGCTAACTTGTGTGATAAAGTGTACAAAATATTAGCAAATCTGAAGAAAAGGAATCGGAAGTGGAAACCTACGTCACAGGGAGTCTCCAAATCGGGCACTCTTCAGTTAATGTCGTGCTGAGAAGTTTCAACTCCTGCTACTATCATACGTAGAGCAAAGTTTCACATTATGCAGATTGAATTGCCAATACTAGATAAGAGTAGATTTAAATGTGCATTACATTCATGTAATTTGTTTTTCTTTATTCTCTTTCCTGATTTTTTTTAGTTGTTTCATTTCTATACATTATACGTTAAGTATTGTTCCACACGTATAAATACTGAAATTTTCAAAAAATGTGTATAAACTATGGTTTTAAATTGCCCGCAAATACTTTCTTAACCAGTAGTACGAAAAACCTGCAATTTGTATGCCAACACCAAACCTTTATTTCCGGTTTATTTCGGAATACCTAATTATTTTTTGCAAATTCGCTAATGAATATACAACAACCAGGCATAGTTAACAATTGTAGATATTTTGTCAACCAAAGTATATCAACAAAGCTTACTTTCTTACCTTCATATTCTGGAAGTAGGTCTCTTATTTAAATTTAAAAAAGGCGAACTAATACAGAGAGGCCGTGGCTCTGTTGCTTGAAAGTTGGCCGCGCATTGGAAGGTTCTGGTCTCAATCGCAGCGACCTTTGGCTAAGTTTTTTTTTCAGAGTTTTCCTAAACTACACTAGCCTAATACCAGTACAGCACCTTCTAAATTAGGACCTGACCTACTTTCCATCATTCACTTTAGACGCACTTAATTTTCTGCGTGTATCTTCAATTACATGCAACTTGAAACCTCTCGTCTTTCTGAATAAGCTAGTTCTGCTACCACGTAAAACATGCCTAACAAAAATTAACAAAGCTGAAAACTTGTCCGGTTTTTGCTATGAACCCTTCGATTTTCAAATGAATAGAAAAAGGGGGACACTTTTAGTCATCTAGGGTAGTAAGTTCTCTAGAATACCTTTTGATACAGAGATTATTTTTTGTTCCAAAGTTTTAAACTTGACTTTTGATTCTAGCCTAGCTCTCGGCTATTGTATCCGTCTTTGATGTTTCATTTTGATGATTGGGTAAATGGTATGTAGTGAAACCCAGGTTGGCTACTCAAAGAGGGATCAATTTGTTACTTGATGTGCTTTTGAAACGCGTTTCAAAAGAGCAACAGAACAGGAAGTGTTTGCCACAAATGCTTAGCCTCTGATAGCTAACAATCAGAACTATTTCAACAATAACCATTGAGCTCTTAACAACAGATTCCGTGTACCACTTACCGCCGCACACACACACACACATAAAGAAATCAGATTAGTTTACCAATTATATTATCCTTTGTTTGAACACGCTTTAGCAATCCAACTTTGCTCATTAATTGAGTTTCCTTCAATTGAATGTATGGTAATAGTTAAGAGAAAAGTTGAAAATATAGAAGTTTGTATCTTTAAACGAAAGTAAAAATGGAATTCTCTTAAATAAGATAGTGAGTAAGGTAAACACAAAGGATATAATTATGAAGTTTACTAATAACGTAGTTAGAAACACTCCATTATGCTTTTCAGGCGAATGAAATAATGCCATGTATATTATACTGAGTTTTCATGTATGGGTGTAGAAAATGTCACAAATACCATTTTACAACTTTGGAGAACAGCACATAAAGCGTTCTTTGACTAAAAAGTTGAAGCAACAACTTAAATATTCGTTTATCAATTGCTGACTTTGAAAGGGACAAATTCCTTTATATAACGTCTCTCTCTCTCTCTCTGTGTGTGTGTGTGTGTGTGTTTGTGTTTGTCTATCCTTCTGCTGTCCAGAACTTACCGGAAGCTACAAAGACAAAACCTTGGAGACCCATATCACATTATTCAGTGTGATAAGGCAAATTCCATGACCCCAAGATCATGGGAATTACGGAGATAATAATTTATAAAATTGCTGTTCGGGAATATGCTGGAAGCCTCTTTGTAATACTTCTATTAATATTTTTGAAAGCTTGAGTGTAAAATTTATTGTGCTTTGTATAATATATTATATTTAGTGCTTAACAATGAAAATGATATGGTGGAAAATGATACAGGTATCATCCATAATTCTTTACAATGTCTAATTACTCAAAGCGTCCTCTACTAAATACCAGAAGTGCAAACCACTCTTCCAAATTGTTCAATACTTTTTCCTTCTATTTCATACGTTTTATTCACTTGACAGAAGCGGAGACTCTTTCTAGAGATACCGAAACGATGAAAAGAAACAGAGGCAGCAAAGAAAAGAATAGGAGAAAATAAGAGAATTCTTTACTCTTGGGATTTAACACGAGGTGAGAATGAAATAAGAAGGATTAACGTTGTAATGGAATCAGACACGCACGATGGACAAGGAAAAGGAAGACTACAGAGGAAAAAGAAATACGAATTCGTACTATTTTCTCTTTCCTTTGTAATTTCAAATATTTTCTTGCTGCAAGTTCCCATCAAGATATTGTTCGATCTTTTTTCTTTGAGTTTTCTAAAAAAAAAAAATATATCAACAATTGAAAAGAGTAGAAAGGAGATCCATTTCCGTTGACATGTGGAATAATTTATAGGCTTCATATGTTATTGTAAACCAAACAATTCTGTGTGGGGAAAATACTAAATGATGAAGTCTAAAATATTAAATTCGGGAGGTCCTGTGCTCGATTCCAGCGGTCGGCAATCCTGAGGTTTTTTCCTCAGTCACAACAGGCTAATACCGGTATGATACCTTCAACTTAGGCCTTGGCCTACTCCTTCCAGCATCCTTTCTCCTATCTTATTTCATTCAGAACCATAAAGGCTTTAAATCAGAAATTCAAATTCGTACTTCTTTCCCGATCATAGGATTTGTGAAGAAAAAGAATCTTCATTCTGACTTTTCTCTTAAAATATTTGCTGTCTTCTGGTCGACTTGCTATATATAACTTCTTTTGATATATATATAGAGAAAGGACGAAAGAACCTATTCAACACTTGGAAATAATCGATTCTCAATAGAAATCACAGCATGTGCCAAGAAGAAAAAACCAACAAAAGCACAGACTATTTGGTTCTTTAGTTCCTCTTCTTCATCTTCGTGTTGTTGTCCTGGTACTTGGAAATCTTCCCTTTCTTGTCCATGTGTCTGTGTGTGGAAATCTTTTGGTGAGTGGTGGACAATGTGAAAAAAAGTCAAATAAGAAAAAAGGCCCACTCACAAGATAGTTTCGACTTCTCTTCCCTTTCTCTGGTAAAGTCTTTAATCGATAATTCAATAGAGCGACGAAGAAGTTGTGTCCCCCCACCAAAGCCTAGAAGCCAACAGCCACATTGGTGTCCACAAAAGCGTATTGTTGTAGAAGAAAAAGAGTTGCCACCGGAAGTGACGGACAATACATAATTGTCCTCTTCCGTTAACTTTGGATCCAGTTGGATGGTTTTCTCTCTTTAGGAAAAAGTTTCCAAGGTATTTTCAGAAGTGCTTAAACTGGTAGAAAGATGACACTTTTCTTATTTGAAGCATTTGCGACCACTGGCGGCTTTCATATTTACTGGAAGAGGAAAACTTCAACACTTTAGGATTTGAGGAAAGGAAAGAATGGGAGAAAAAGTTTCTGACCACAGTAAGAATCAACGGAGATATCTTTTATCTGAGACAGTAGAGAAGAGCAAACAGGCTAGTACATTGGTTGAACAGAGATTATATGCCGAGGAATACAGTTGAGAGTACGGTTGAGGGAAAAGGAAGATATTGGAATAAATAGAGAAGGCGCCGCTTGAAGAACGTGCCGCTTTTAGCAGAATAACAATCATAATGATCAGTAGTACTTTACATATAGATTATAATTTAATATCTGCGTCTCGCTGGTAAGAAACGCAGGTATATATGGGAAGCATAATTCATTCAAAGACTGTAGTCTCTCTCGTATCATCTGTACGGGACATTGTTCAAGCGTAATTTCTATAAAAGTTCTGAAAAAAAAAATGATTAACAAACATGTCTGTAAGTGTTACATAGACATGTCAAATTGTAGATTCATTTCCTTCAAAATCCTTATCTTCCATAGATCAGAGGCCTTTTGTTTTGATTCTCTTTTCCTTAACAGCTATCTCCTTTATATTTCCCGTACCTCTGTCACACGACATTTATCTCAGGATTTACATTTCCAGTTCCGCAGCATCTTTTCTTTCCTAGCCTTCTTCCCCCCCCCCCTTAATTTACTGTATGACTTGCAAGATGATCCTGGACTGTTAGCCATATTCATCCTGAATTAGAAACCTTCTCTCTGATCTAATTTTGAACTTGATAACCAATTGATATCGTCTCACATAGCCATTAGCTAAATAATCCGGGATGAAAGATACTACTGCCTTGATTCAACCGTTTTTACTTTGACCTTTGGTTTGGGTGATGTCACCACAAGATTTTGTTTTTGTTTTGTCGTATTTTGCTCTTTGAAACTTAGATTTAATGATTTTGTCGATTTTGGATTCAGAACATTAGTTTTACCATTTAGCTTTCCTGATTATCGGTACTTTCTTCCTTTTAGCATACTCTCATAATCTACCTTGTTTTTTTAAGGTAATGTTCATGTTCATTTGTTTAGGCCTCCTCTTTCTGTGTTTCTTTCCTTTACTCTTTTTTTCTTTGTTTATACTTTGTCTCATCATGCTTGGTATCTTGCATTCTATACGGAATTTCTCTGCTTGTCTTTGTTTCATATTCTCCAGTCTGTAATATAGTCGCTGACTTTTCATTTAGAACTTGACTCATTTCTGTGATCTCTTCTCGTATTTTTTGGACTCTCTACCTTTCCTGTTTCTTCTCCTATTTTCATTTCTATATTATCTATAATTTCTTCTTCTGTTTCAGTTATACACACAGCTGGATTTGAAACTATTTCCATAATCTCTCTCCTTCTTCAATTTCTTGTGTGACGGTTATACATATAATTGAATTTGTAGCAATCTCAACAATTTCTTCCTCATCAGAGCTCTTTAAAGATATGACTGTAGTTTCCCTTTATTTCTTTACATTTACTGTACTCCTATCTCCTTTTCCTTCTTCTATTTCTCTTTCGTGACTTTCTTTATTTGTTCTTCTGAAGTTTTCTGACATATCAATATGACAATCTCTAAATCGGTACTGTTTCTGTCTTTTGGGTCAATTGATCACAGCGCTTGTCGAACCTCTTTTCCCATTTGTCGTCGTCTCTCTGTTTCCTCCTTTGTTCTCTTTGTTTCCAACGTTCTTTATTTTTCTTGGTCTTGCTATACTTACCATGTACCAGAAGAGTTAGTCAATAATTATTGGTTCCTGTAATACCTTCTGCACATCACCTTCTGCTGTGGACACCGGCCCCGATTACTAGGTGTTCTTGCTCTCAGTAGCAACCTTTTTATTTTCATCTAATTTCTTATTTCGTCTTCTTATATTATTTCCATTTTCCATATGCTTTGCTTCATCTATCTTCTTCATATTTATTCGTGTTTATTCGTACTTCTTCGTAAACTTTCTCGTGATTCCTTCGTTTATGGTCGTACTCTCTCATTGGATCGCCACTTGTTAATTAAGCCGGATTATCCGCTTCTACAGGACTAGCTTCATGTACAATATAATAATACATATGCGGTACGAAACTTGGTATAGACAATATGCAAAATCGCAGCTGTTGATAACACATATCAATAATCTCCCCTTCTAGTGGGCTGCTAATATGCTCCAATTCTTATGATTTACGACCTAAGGCAGCGAAACTTGGCGTAAGTTCCCGTTCAAATGAATATGTAAATAACTATCCGCCAGTATGCACTCGCGATACTTATCAAAGTATTAAGCATATAATTTATACCTTCAGTTAACTATCTTAAACTACTGAAATTACATGTACATAAACCTTGATACATTATTTAGCTACAAATGTACATTAAATATCTACCAAGTAATAATTTGATTTAACAAATATTAACAAAACCTGTTTATATTGTTGGTTGTACATCATTCAACCAGCTATCTGTATTCGTTACTCTTTTATACATTTTAGGTAGTAACTTTTCAGTATTCCCTACATGAATATTTTTCATGATTGAAACTTTCTAACACATGCCCCCACCTGTTGCTGGAGTTTGTTAATTTCTTGTTGATCACGGCTTACTTAATTTGCTTGGGATCATTATTGTCCGTTTATTTAATAATCTAGGGCAATACGGCAGTGATAAGTCCATTTTCGTATTATTATTTTTTTTTTCAGAATAGGCGTTTGAAAGATTTGTTGGGCTGAAAAATCGAGGTGGTTGTTGCATTTGCTTAAAATTCTGCGATTTTGTTCAGTTCAGTGTTGTCAATGACCACAAGTATTGATTTAGCTCTTATGTTGCAAGAATGGTTTCAAATTTGCGGTTGAAGGACAGGACGAAATTGCAATTTTTCATATAGTATATCAAATTTACCTCGCATATCTTGTAAAACTAATGGCTAGATTATTTTCTCTAATATTTGTTTAGAGTTTTGTTGACTACGACGCCACCTATGCCTTTCGTATTAATAAAAACAATGCTAGTTAATCATGTAATGTTAGAAAAAATATAGTACTTTTCACCTGGTGAATACTTAATCAAATTATTAACAATGAGTGAGGCACTGAAGCTTATCGTTACACGTTTTCTTTGTGCAGCAAACATGAATATTGAGAGCAAATAATGTGGGTGTATTTGATCGAAACACTCCAAAATGTATGACTACATTAAAACACAATTAAGCTGCAAACCTAAGTGTACGAAGTACTTGAGCAAATCTCTAACAAGAACACATAACACTATCTTTTAATAGCATATTTTCATAACGTGAAGAATAATAGGCACACTCTATTTAAAAATAAGCCTTACAAGCTTCTGTCAGTATATTTATACTGTTCCTTCCGGTTGGAAAGCCTGCTAAGTCCAATAGAAATTAACTTTTCGAGGCGAAACAAAAAAAATATATATTTCAAACATTTTAAGTTTTGCCAAATGAAATTATACACACATTTTGACTTATAAACTTACGTAAAATGCGACTTAACACATAGTCGCTTAGAATAACCGCATCTACGTTTGTCATATAGATCCGCAGAAAAATCAGTGTCTTTCACCATGAAACTCAAAAACTAAAAAAATCAGTTTAAAATGTCTCCTTCTTCTTCTTCTCTCCTTCCTCTCTCTTTCTATCTGTGAATGCGTGGGTGGGGGGGGGGGGGGGGGGGGGAGTGGTTGAACGCTTGTAATAGTCAAGAGATTTATTACAACTCTGAAACTGCAACAATGCTATAAATGTATATTTTTTCTGGTTAATAATATCATTTCATATTGTTGTCTTGGTAATCATGTTTGTTTGGTATGTAGCACCTTAAAATTTGTAGAGAATATCTTTTCCACATGTTCATTCTAAAATTATGTTTATGTTCTATCCTAATTGAAATTTGTTTCTGGTGATTATCTTTCTTTAAACCTGGCAACATAACTGATCTAATTTGTATTCCAATACTACTGTTTATTTTGAATATTGTGTTAAAAGGTTGGGAACAATATGAGTTGTACTACTGCAAAATGTTGTATTATATCTCCTTCGATGATTATGTCAACTATCATTGGACACATTAATTCCAAGAAGGACTGCTTAACATTCGATGAAATCCTGAATTGCATAAAGAAGAGATATGCTGTCAACAAACATAAAGCAAGAGAAGACCTTGAGGAAGCAATTAAGTTTGCAATAAATCTTAATGTGATTGTAGAACGATGTAATGGCACATACGCTGTGTTTGACACAGCAACTATTTCAAGAGTAGCCAAGCGGTGGGAAGAACATCTGGAAGAGAGGCGGTGTTCGTCATCGCATTGTGATACCCTGAAGGAATTATTCAGAGGCTTACTATTCCCTGATCCATCAACCGGCTTGTTGAAACACACGATCAAAGTAAGGAAGCCATATTTAAGGATCTCCAGATCTGTTGGTTCAATTTTTTCATCCTTTTCTATGAAGTCAACTCCTGGGAGACTTAAGCAAAGGCTTCTGCGATCAGAAGGTTTTACATTACATTCTGTTCCACCACACCGTACCGCAAATCAAAGCTTCATAAAACTACGTAAGACTTGGACTCAAGAATGCATCCTTGGTAAGCGTGTTAAGCAACGAAGGGCCTCAAGCAGTCCATCACGAAGTGAAGGTAGTCGTGGCATGGCCTTATTGCCTATTGGTACTGACACTGAAACCAAATCGTTGCAAGGAGGTGTTATTAACGCTGATCAAGTGTTTGAAATTGTTAAAGAAAGACTTTTGGCTAAAGGTGACATCAGAGCTATGTTCGAATGGATAAGGGAGTCGGTATATACTGAGTTATTGTCAATAACTTCAGGACAAGCTTCTGTTTCTACTTCTTCTTGTGTTGGTCTAAGACCAGAAATTATTGAAATGGAACAAATGAATGAGCCAACTGAAGAGAACACAAGTGATTTAGAAGACTTCAAGGTCACGCCATGAAAAGGGAAAAAGCAAGCGTCAAAATCCTTTGGAGTAAACAGAAAAATAATTCCACCTATGTATCAATGTATTAGTGTCAATTCATCTTCGTTATCTATTGGTGTCTATCGTATCAAGCAATGTGATCCTTTCTTTATACAAAAAGAAGTTAATAGTGTTTTCAATTGAAATTTTACTGTAAACGTCACCCAGCTCTGTTGTTTTCTTTTATTATCATTTCCTTTTAATTTTGGTATTTTGTGCTCTGTTCTATGTTGTTAATACAGCTTTATTTGTTTTTAACAATATTTTCAACACTAATTTCGTATTTTATTAAGATAAATTCCCTTTTATTATTATTAGTAGTAGTAAGCTTTTATGCACTATTAAAGATTTTCGGACATATTCCTGAAGAAAACTAGAAATTTTCAGCAACTTTTGCTACTGAAAAATAACCACCTTCCAGGTCTCAGGAAAATAGAAGCTGGATTTCAGTACGGGTTGTTCCGTTAAAAGTCCACTGACTTACTAACTGGACTAAACTACCAGTGATAAGAAAGCACTAGATGAAAACCATATAGAGAGTCAAAAATACGTTGTCCCAAAGCCCAAATTGATAAAGGAAGTTACTCTCACGACTTACGCCATGTTTCAATCTCCTTTTGTCAATTACAGATACAAATCCGCATTCACTCACATTTCCCATTTCTGCTAAAAAGCACGTCATCAAAATGGCGGTAGCAAATTGATCAGAATTACATGTTTGATTACGATAGGATATCGTATTCTCTTTCTGTGTATGTGCGAACGTTGCACTGGAACTGAAAATTGAGACTTTCCAATAGGGTAAACGAAATGTCTCGGTGCATTTTTTTTTTCAGGATTGCTGCAAACACTGACATCTATCTGAAACCATCAAGGCACTTTCCGAATTTTTTTTTCATATCGACGGAGGCATATTCTCTCATGGCCATGGTGTACATACTCATTGCTTCCATCTCATCTCCGCCACTGAAGAAGTACGAAAAGCTTTGCAAACAGCAGTCAATTACAGCTTCTAAATTATGAACTTGTGTAACATTTGGTTGTGAAAGCCGTTGGGGTTAATAAATAACAGAACTGTGGTGTTTCATATTGATTAGTTCTCTGTATGCACTATTCTCCATTCCCTCTCTCTCTCTCTCTTTCTCTTTATTTCTCTCTCTCTCTCTCTCTCTCTCTCTCTCTCTCTCTTTCCTTTTTTCTGTATAAGGATCTGCATTATTCTGGAAAGTCAAATTCTGACTTGAACAACCAGTCAGTTGCGTTTTATTCCTAAGTTTACTTCAACTCAGGACTTCGAAACGTAGATCCAATCCAACATTATCTGCTTTGGATATGGCGAATGAATACCTCTTTTCCTTTTTCATTTTCTCAAACACTTTCAAAGCTTTTATATGCGTTTTTTTTTTTTGTATACTAAAAGTGTATAGATTCTGGTTGCTTGTTATAATAAAGCTTCTTTCGAAAATGTTCTTACGTCATAAATTTTGATATGTCTCTTTATTTCTTATTAGCCTTATTCACACTTAATATATCATTTCCGTTCCATTTTTCTCTTCCCTTTCTTTCTTTATACTTGCTGTCTAAAGGTTTAAATCTACGTATAAGAAGGAAAATCGTAGACCTTATAAAAGTAGAAGAAAAAAAATGTTTTGTTACGAATTTTCAATTAAATTGCGGTTAGAGAAACAAGGTATTTTGCATGAACGCTTCAAGAGTTCCTCAAAGAACTCAATTTATTAAAAAAAAAAGCCTCATTCAGGGTAAATATTAATTGAAATCTGAACTTAATTCTGAAAAGATATTTGTTTGAAACGAACGCAAGAATTGGAGCTATGTTGATTGTTCTAAATCACTTATTCCAAACGTACTTCAGTACAAAAAATATATAAATCAATATTTTATAATTATAATCTTAAAAATTCCAAGTAAAAGGTACCTATGTTTATTGGGAAATACCATAATTATCAAACAACCTTTTTCCTATCTTTATTAAATGTCACTTGTGCACTACTCTGTTGCAATACGAAGACGTTTGGTTTTAGCTATTTCCAGTTGATTATCATTTGTAGTTAGAAATAGCTGATTGTTTTACGCTTTTGGGGAAATATAAACTGTTAACATTATTACAACTTTTGATAATTTTTTTTCTTGATATAATTTTTATATAAATGTTTTTGTTGTGATAGTTTTATAATGCATTTGCACCTTGTAACACCCGTAACAAAAAGTTTAATTTACAATCCAGCAAAATTTTTGTTTACAAAACCCCTTTGTAAAAGTGACCTTATGCACATATTATTCAATATCATAACATATTATTTGATATTTTCAAATATTACTTCACTCTCTTTTAGCTGTTATGGGTGTTACAAAGCTTTGTTTCGGGTATTACTACCCACACTATAACACCCATAACGTAAATTAAAAGGTTTCCTGCCACCTTCATTTCTAATAGGCCTAGGCCTATAATTGTTATAAAAAAAACTGAAGGTATTGATATGCATCTAAACTCTACATTAGCTATGTTTATTACTTATTATAAGAGTTTTTAAGGGCATAATTCTAGAAGACTGATTCCACTACACAATGCAGGATTGAATGGCAGCCTAGTACCTATGCCTTTTTATTGCACCCAACACAGCACAGACGCGGCGCAGGACAGTGTAAAAATAAATATACTTTGTCCAATTATTGTCTTTTTGAACAAGACTTCGGCTTGAGAGTTGAGTGGAACTTATTTTGCCAGTTCACATCTCAAAGGAGCGATGGATTGCACTGGAGGAACATTGAATTAGGCGTATGGACAGCAGTGAAATCAAGAGAATTCATCATTAACAATGCAGCTGATTTTTATGACTATCCACAAAAGAACTTTTCTTAAATAAATTTATTGTGGGTTGATAAGAGTACAGTGGAAAGTAAAATTCCATTTTTGGACGAAAAGTGGAAGAAGGCGAAAGCAATCCCACAAATCGAAAACTGCCATCATTCTCGGCCTTATGATACCCACTGATTTGCTGATTTTGAAAACAGAAACTTCATTAACGAACAACGATACCAGTATTTATTACTGAGGAAAATGAAGTTACATTTAAAGAAACGTTTAAAGTTCAGTGATGTGTAGTTCCTCAGACAAATCTGATTGTAAAAATGTCTCACATTTAAGAGACGACGTTGAAGATGCTAACATGTTAATCACTAAACTACAAAAGTCAGATGTTATTAGCATTGTTTGTCTTGGTATAAGTTCTGAGCGACAAAAGGAAGCCGGCCTCATCTAAAACTCCTTTGACACAGATTGTTGTTTAGGAATCTGCAAAAATGAGTCGAGGACGTGAAAATAGTTTTTGAAATGTGTTGGGAAAAGTCTGTCTTCAAACTTGATGAAAATGATGTTTGCTACGTGTCAAATTCAATCAGCTGTTTAAGGTAACAACTCCAGAATTAAAACCACAAGGCAACCACGTATATTATAAGTTTAGTTCAAAGTTAGATGTTGCTGAAAGGGATGTTTGATTTCCTAAACTTGTAATATAACTTCTAATTCAATGTGTAGGTCTTATTTTAAGCATAAGTTGCAAACACATGTACCTCATAATGTAGATAGCCTATCAACGTCTAGTTCGTTCACTAAACTGGTAACAAAGAAACAGTTTTCAAGATAATTTAATTGAAACAGCTTTAATTCTCACAGTTTTTTCCTTGATTTTATCCTTTTAGTCTAAACAATCTATAAAGTATTTTTGTTATTCTACAAATGCCAAGAATCTCTTTATACTTTGTCTATGTGACATCCGTAACAGTCCATTTTTTAATAATGAATTATGAACCCACAAAATACAAATGGACATCTCACAACACAATCTGGGGTCTTACCTCTAATTAATAATTTCATGGGAATGATACCTACATTCACTTGGAAGAATTTTGAGATTTCCCTAACTCCTGTCAGGGGCAAGGTCTACTTTTGGTAACACCCGTGACGCTACTTTTCAATTTAATATCCAGCTAAGCAATGACAAAATTGTAATGCCAGTATATCTATCACGAAATAAAATGCAAGAATTAACTGTTTTGAATTTAAAGTTGAATAAATATTATTTTCTTGTATTTTACACTCAGCATTTTAAGCTGTGCGAATGTAACACCCGTAACTATGGAATGTCCCATATATATATTTCCGAAATAATTATAAAATATTTGGAATTCATAAACAGGGAAGAGTGTAAGTTACGGCTTAAGTCCTTCATACGTCAGAGTGGTGACGTCCCTTGGCAAGCATTATTTCCTTTTAACGATGGGAAAAGGAGTGACCAAGGCTACTAAATGTAGCATATCGGTATTGGTATTCTGGAAGTTCGGAGAACCTGAGATAAGATGGCCAATGTGACAGGGTTCGAACCCTCGCTGCCATAACCACTGAACCTCGGGAAAACTGGATCTATTGTTTATTACTGTTACGAGAAATGTAACTACGCAAAGTATCAGGGTAAATTAAAAAAACGTTGCATGTATGAATTGAAGAACGCATGCATCATACGTACTGCTATCATTCATTCAAGTATAAGCAACTACAGTGGCGTCTCGTGGGCTTGAAAGGTGGTAGTTCACAACCAGTGATTCCGCCAGACCCCCTTTTCGGGGCTGTCACCCCCCCCCCAAATTGTCGAGCTTATCCCAAGTATGAATTGTTACGGTAAAAAATAGTAGAAACCGTGCAAAACTCCAGTTACAACCCCAATTTTTATTTAAAACCCCCAAAACTAAAAATCCTGGCAGAATCTCTGCTCCAAAGAGCAACGAAGAAAATACGAGAACAAGAAACACATCGTTTGATAGCTTGAAACCATTTCTCAATGTGCTAAATAGAAAATAGAACTTATTTACACTATATACTGAGTTAAGAAATGGAAAAGGAACTCCACACAAAAATAAGTAGTTGGACTGGTAAGGAATCATTTCGCTTTTTGAGGTAAGCTGGTTCGAAAGCTCGACAGTGCAGCGACGAATGTATCTCAGAGCAGTTTTCCAAGAAAGTATACAAATGAAAATTGTCTTTCACAGTAAATACACTATCTATAACTCTTTGGTTGAACGACACACTAAAAAAAAGTTGTTTATTGTTTACGCAATGTTGCAAACTGCTTGATACTGTTCATTAGCTCTTCGTTTATTACTGATACTGGAACTCAAAAACATTTTTATGTAAATAGAGATGCAACATTATGTTATTTAAGCGTTTAATATATTTGTCCATGAACGATTTATTGTGTCTATTGCGATTTTGGTATGTAATGAACGTTTATCCTTGCTTCTGCCAGAAGATTTGATTACATTTTAAACACGAGAACGGGTGGAAATGTCAAGGAGAGCTAGCAACAGTGCTCAGCCCTGTTCTTCTGCTATCTTCGTTCACTCTAGGATTGTGCACGCCGAGGTCCCATATACACAATGTTATAAGTTAGGCCTAACGCCAGTTAAGCGCATATGGGGCAACGCGTTCACAAACGAAATGTGAACTGGAAACAAATTGGAGAGTACTAACAACTTGATAAACGAACTGTATACCTATGCCTCAGTGTAACAATTTAAAATGTGGTATGTTTTTAAATCTTTCGATAAGAAACACAATATGAAACGAAAATAATAATAATAATAATTCTAAAATAGTTGGCAGTTCACGTGCTCCTGTGAACGTTTATACGCGACGTCACTGAGCAACTACTGTTATGATCCTTGTCCAGCGTTCACATCAGTCATAGCCACAATTCTGCGCTGATATCTTTCGGTTGGTCTTCCCTCAAAAACTGTCATTTTCCGTTTCAAATTTTCTTAGTGTTGTTTATCTGCGTGTAACTGAACTTGAAAGAATTTCACGTTAAGGAAACAATATGAAATGGTAGCTCTCTCTTCTTGTAGTTAGATGCTCCACGTCAGTATGAAAATAGTCCACAGCACAGCTGACTATTCTTTAGTTAAAGCCTCACATCAGAGTCTTACTCTGCGATGTCATATTCATATTCTTCTGTAATGGAAACCCCAGCGTAGCAAAACTATGATTTCTCAATATCGAAACTCTTGATTATGGTAAATAATCCCTAAATAATTCAAGGACTTATCCTCTGCTTTGAACATGACGACACTTAATAAAGCAGTGATCAGCCAGGAATAATAAATTACTCCTGAAAAACGTTTTCCAGCGAAGAATAAAAAATACGGTAAATTTTAAATCATCGATTTATTAAATGATAAATCCGCTCTGTACACGAAACCCTATTATCACCTTGGTAGTTTAAAGTAGCGTACGTACATATTGAATGAAAATACTTCTGAAACTTCTTTACAAATGAAGGAAAGTAAATCGTTATTAACTCATGCCCAAATAATAATCAATCAACAATAAACGATTCCTTTCTCAAGCCAATATCCAATTCAAGGCTGCTATCGCTATGCCATCTATTGACTAACTTCTCAGCGTAAGTTGCACAAACATAATAAGCATTCTTCAATTTGGATGAAAACAAGAGAAAACGTTATTTAAACAACGATATAACATATGATACTTATAAAACAGCCAATATCAATGCCCGAAGAGCACTACATATTTCTATGGTTGTAGCAGCACCACTAAGCAATGTTTGAAAATTATATCGTAATAGTACTTTCAACTCACGTTTATTCGGTGACAACCTACACTTAACTGAAAATAGTTTGCCAGTGCCATGCGAGTTAATTGTTCCATTATATGTTCTGTGAGGTCTACTTCAGCGCGCACAGCGCAATTTGCTCCCTTTTCATCGTTCAGACAATCGATCACGCCTGCAACTTAACTTTGAGAAAACGACGGAAACTTATGAATCACCTTGCCACTAGACGTCTTTGATATATATATAGGCAGCTTAGTCACTTCTAGTAATCACAGCACTCTAGTGATGTAAATCCGCTTCAGTCGAGCGGCGAGTCTAACGCTTGAGTCCAGTCACTGGTCGAGCCCAATTCACGACAACCAAGTCGCAGTGTGAATCTCTCTATGCAGCGATTCGGTTCGAGTCGAACACGTTCCGAGCAGCGACTCAACTCGACTTCAGCAGGTGCTGAGCAACGCCTCGACTCGAGCAGGTGCTGAGCGCCGACTCGACTTGACTAAAATCTGAACGATTCGCGATTCGAGTCGAGCGAATCGTTGGTATCCCTACACCGCTCTATCCTTTTTTAATTTCTTGACGAGAACATGTCCTTGGCAAAACCGTGTACCTTTTTTTCCTGTGTGAGATTTTTGTGCACCTACTTGTGCACCTCTGAGCATGTAAGTACAGTATTTTTATTCCCTGCCTGTGTAAATATACAGTATTATACACGGTTGGAGAGTATGTGTATGGAGCGTTTACTAAAGGGGGGATCTATATATAAAAAAAAGTTGGGAATTATGTTCTAAATGTTGCAAAGGTGAACATAATAAAATTATTTTGTAACAGACCGTAGAGTCTGAGTTTCATGGAACGCCGAACTAATTTCATCTTAGTAACAATGGTTAAAAAAAAGAGCATCAACATTTGAATATGAACTAAGTTTAAATTGGGTAGATGAAATAAAGTTCAGTTGCGTTTTATTCAACTAAGCTTTTTAACATGTTTTCTTTAAAGGAATAGTAGTTTGGCTTTGCAGGAAACTGGGAAATGAAAATCCCTCGACATCTTTTGACTTTAGACAGCCGATTTCTCCATCTCTGTTTCACTCACAGTAACCTATACATTCAAACCCCTAATACGGACATTTTGGTCTTCGTTCTTGCCACAAAATCCTACCAACAACTTTGTACTTAATTTTCACTGAAATGGCCAAAGAGAAAATCTTTTAGCCATCGGAAACAAGACTTGTGGTAGAAATTGTTCCGACTTTGAACTCCGACAGTGTTCGCAAGGTCAGAGAAAGTTGAAGTTCTTGATCTTTTCATTTTGGCTTCTACTTCGATTGTGGATTCTCACTAAGAGAGAAGAAGAAGATAGTGATTGCAAAGTTCGGGACATTTTCAGTCCTTTTACATTGTTTGAGTTTCTTGAATGTTTGGTCAGAAGAGACGCTTGATTCCACTAGTGACTTCGTAATTCAAAGTTAAGTTGAGTTTCAATCCATTAGGACCACAAGTCAAGAACTTTTGTACGTGAACGAAGAGGACATCTTGGGCAGCCTCTTTCTTGTACTTTCTCCTTCCCTCTCCTCTTCTTTATCCCTTGTTATCCCCTTGGGAGTATCAACTGAAACCAAGAAGTGATTCGTTGAGACTTTCACTTTCTCATTCTCCTCTGTTTTCAGGGAAATTTCGTATGTATTTCGAGTAAGGGTGGCCAAAGATGCGTATAAGGAAATGCCAGGATTGAATAAAAGCGGATTCGAGATTCAAAAGAAAAATATCAAACTTTAAAGGTTCGGATTAGAATTTAGTTCGAAACTTTCTAATTGGTGAAAAGTCTTTGATCTACATGTCTCAAGTCCACATGTTGTCCTAAAAGCTAGCACGCTCGCTTTTTCTGCGTGTAGAGGGAAGAGGAGGGATTCATTGAACAGGATGAATCGAAACTCATTTAACCAAACCAAAGCTGTCGCTCACGTCCTTATTAGATCCCCAACCCATATAGAATGTTAGTATCAATTCAACTGTAATACAGGTCCGCCGCCTCCAATCCGATCCCCATTCTCCTTTCCTCTCTTACGAAGAAAATAATTAAATTATAGAGAAAACAGAATGATGGTTACTGAGAAATGTATAAATATAGAATTTCAATAATTTATGAACAAAATAAATTAATTTTATCTGCTTCTGATCTTCTGTGTCTGCATTTTTTTTATTATTTTTTTTATTTTTTGAGAGAACGAAGTTATGATGGGTAATGGTAGGTACACAGTGTAACATCTTGTTCCCTGTTAAGGATTAAGAGAAACTAATTGCATATTGTAGCAATAATTTAGAGTGAATAATTGTTTGTTTGTTTGTTCTGCAAACGCTCTTAAACCGTCAAACGTATTCCCAATATACAGCATTATTATTTTTCGATGCCCTATTAAAACGATGTGGCGTGGGTGAGGTTCTAGGACCCCAAGTGTCCAGTTGCCAGTATTGCTACTTTATAAAAATTCTATACCTTTCTATCGTATATGTAATAAACTTGGCGTGAATACTTTCCTACAAACAAGACTGTGGTGTTTATAGGATATCGTTGGTGGGTACGGTGGTGGTAGTTTTGGTTTTGATATTGCGGTTGTCTGGGTCGGGATGTGTCCTTTACCTGCATCTTTGAGGGCAGTTGTCATTTGGCCACTATCTTGTAAAGGTCGTCTTCTGTTTCTGGTGCATTTAGGTTCCCTGTTTCTAGTTCTATTGCTGTGAGGTACTCAGTTCAGTTAGCCTTATCATATCGAGGTACCGTGCGTCTGTATGGTGCTTGGTTCCTGTTGTCTTGATTTTAGCAGCGTAGTGTAAGTTTTATTGGGTCGTGGTCGCTTCCAATAGTGTCTAAGACTTCTAGAAGACAGCGATTTGATAGGTTGGATGATGTTATTACTATATCCGGTGTGGTGTTGCTGATGGGTCTTGTGTGGCAAGATAGCTTATGTATTTTGCCAGTAGTGTTTGTAGTTATGAAGTTGTTGAATCTGTTTTTCTGTCGAACTGTTCTGCTGTGAAAGTTTATGTCAACCATGATGATATAGTTTCTGAAGTTGTTGGATAAGTACTGAAAGAATTCATATGGTATTGGGTGTTTGGGTCTGACATATATTGTTGCTATTGAGATGTATAGTGATTTGAAATACAATGTTGCTATTAGGTGCTCCGGTAGATTTGCTATGTTATGTTGGTGTCTTCAGTATGCTATTGTCGGCTGGAATCCCAGTAGTACTCCACCGCTTGCTTTTTGTGTTTCGGTTTTATTGTCGTGTCTTAATATTTGTTATTTTCCAATTTTACAGTGCATCTTGGCTGTTAGGTTAGTTTCGTTTAGCATAAATTTGTTTATTTGTTCATCCTGTAGCAGTTGTTCAAGTAGGATCTTCTTCTGTGTTACTGATCTGATGTTTAGAAATAAGAAAGCTAATGCCATCATGTAAACAAAAATGTAAGATTTTGCTTGTTCCTCATGGATCTATGTGGGGCTTGTCAGTTGCGTTGCATGAAAATGTACATATTGACCTGAATACGTAGCATTGAAATTTACTTGTAGGGTAGCTTTGGCTGCATATTGAACCAGTTGCAGAATGTGTGGTCTTAGGAACGGGTGAACGTTTTGTAGGGCCATTGTTACAAAGACTAGCATTTGTTCGATTGTTACTGGGTTGTAAACCAATGTTGGTTCTGCAGATGTGGAAGTAGCCTGGTCTAGCTTCTCGTGTGTTCAGACTGGCACGACGAGGTGAGGTTTTCCTTCTTGTACTGGTGGTTTGCCTTACATTTATAGCTGTATGTAGGGTGGGCCTCGTTACATTGTGCGAATTTTGGTGTTTGTGCCAGATTTGTGCATTGCCGGGTGCTGTGTGGCTCACTGCAGAATCCACATTTAGGCTGGTGTGTACATTTGGCAGTAGTGTGTTGATTATAAGTCTGACATTTTTCGCATCTGATTGGATGTGGTGTTTGCGACGGTTCGACTCTATGCTTTTACCGTATATTTGTGCTCCGTACATGAGGAGATCGTCGATGGTTTCTTGCGACTTTGAAAGGACCCGTACCATGAAGGTTGGTCCTTCTCTGCACATAATCCGGATGTATTTTATCACCGAAAAGCCTTCTTCTTCTAGTTTAGCCTGTATCTCATTGTCAGAATAGTCAGGTGGGACGCTATGTCTCATTGATATCTTTTTTTTTACTACTGCTAGCCTAAGATAGGCTTAGACTAGCACCCCGAGAGGACTGTACCCTCTTTGTGGGAAGAGGATTTAGGGTAGTGTGGATAGCCAAGGAAAATGGTAGTTGGGCTAAGGGTTTCTATTTTTATTTAAATTATCCTTTATTTCATATAATATGATAAAATACGTTGTTGGAGTATTATGAGTCTGCCTCATAATCATAAATTATGTCGTGGTTCACGAGTGATGATGTGATGGATTATGGGCATGAGGTGCAAATAGACATCACAACACTTTGGCACATTGAGAGACGAATGGCTGATAATCTTCTGGACTCGGGGCTACTCTACTCCGTGATGGAGACAGGTGAGCCCTGGCGTTCAACATGATTACATTGCAGTATATGAGGGTGCTACATCATGAGCAATTTCTGGTGAGCTGTATGCTGATATGAGTGGCATATCGGGATGATCAGGTGGTAAAGTGTATTGGTATAGTGTGCATAGTAGGGAGAGAGGTGTGTGTGTATATTTCGCTGGTGCTTGTTGTTGGTGATGTGAGTGTAGAATATCGTGAAATAGAAGATGGTTTGTTTCAAGCCGGTTCGCGATGTATCGGATGCGTAGCTTTTCTATGTGTAGTAAGAGATGTGGAAGTGTGATTTTGTTGTAGAGTTCCTGTGTCGGGCTTGGTAGTTTTACTCTGTATGCTATGCGTAAAGCATTACGCTCTAGAATTTGTAACTTATGGTAGATGTGGTGAGAAGCGGCAATCCAGGCTGTGAGTCCATAGGTTAAAACTGGTCTGAGAAATACCTTATATGTGTTGAGAATGGTGTTAGGTTTTGGTCCCCATGTTGTGCCAGTGAGTCGTTTTAAGAGGGTAAGTCTATTTTTGGCTTTGGTTATGATTTTAGAGAGATGAGGACGCCACGTGAGATGATGGTCTAGAATGAGACCGAGGTATGTGACAGTTTTGGATGGTTTTATGGGTTCATGAAGGACGGTGATGGAAAGGCGGTTGGGATTTCTGATGACTTTTGAGCGGCGTTTAGGTGGGATGAAAACGATTGCTTGTGTGTTATGGGAATTTATGGTGAGTCTCCACTTACTGCACGAGGAGGTGAATGTGTTGATGGCATCATTCATAGTGTGGTTGATGTGCTGGATAGTGGAGCTAAGTGCGAGGAAGGTGGTGTCATCTGCATATTGGAAAACATGTATATTGTAGGGTAATGGCGGTAGGTCGACAACAAAGAGAAGATAAAGAAGTGGAGATAATGCGGAGCCTTGAGGGACTCCGCAGTGTAGGAATATAGGATGAGAGGTGCTGTTGTTAATGGCTATGTATGCTAGGCGATTTGTGAGGAAGTTGTAGATGAAACGAATAATAGTGATGGGTAGTCGGAATGTTTGGAGTTTATAGATGAGAGCGGAGTGCCAGACTTTGTCAAACGCTTTTTCTAAATCAAATAGGAAAGACAGGAAGGGCGAGAACTGTTGAAATGGTTGGTGATCATGTTGGTTAAACGGAGGAGTTGATCATTTATGCTGTATGCGGGGCGAAATCCTGCTTGGTGTAGAAGAATGAGGTTGTGTTGGTCTAGGTGGGCATGGAGTCGTAGTACTAAGATTTTCTCTAAAGCTTTACTGAAGGTTGAGGTTAATTGGATCGGACGGTAGGAGGATACAGAGTTAGGAGGTTTTTTGGGTTTGAGAAACATGAGTGTTTTGGACGTTTTCCAGGGTAATGGGAAGAAGCCAGTGCGCAGAATAAAGGTATAGATAGCGGCTAGAAGCTGAATGAGGGATGTAGGTGCTTCTTTCAAGTGGCGATATGTGATACGATCGATACCAGGTGAGGTTTGACGTTTGTTGGCAAGGATATGTGTTATATCTTCGGTGGTGATGGGTGCATAAGTGGGTTGTCAGGAAGACGATGTTCTGTATTTGGTTGGAGATGTGGTGATGATAAGTTCAGTCGGTCTACGGGATGACGTCTATCGGGATTAAATGGTAGGGAGGGTGTAAATATTTCCTGTAAGTAAGTTACGAATGCGTCTGCTTTAGTCTGATCGGAGTGAAGTGCTTCGTCGTCTTGTAAAAGTGGGTATGTTGTTTTAGTGTATTTACCAGTGAGTGCATTAAACCTTTTCCAGTATTTTGTGGGATGAGCTGTGTCGGCGAGTGAGTTACATGTTTTGACCCATTGCCTTAATTTGTAAGCTTTGATGTAGTTTCGGACTGTGCGTTGCAGTTGGTGATGGAGACGAAGCGATTCCGGATTGCCAGTTCTTTGAAAATCTCGATAGAATTGTCTGGAGCGGCGGATCGTTGTAAGATATTGCGGTGGAAGGTTGGGTTTGTAAGGGTGAATTGTGGTTTGCGGAATGAATTTGTCTGAGGCAGTATGAATAATGTTAGTTATTTGTTTCACTGATGTATATAGTTCATCTTCGGAAGTTGGTGTTTTGAGAGGTGTAATTTGGTTATGTATGTAGTCACGGTAGCTGTCCCAATCGGCGCGATCAAAGCGAAGTACTTGTTTCGGTGGTGCAGATTGTTGTGGAAATGGATTTTGTTGGCATTGAAGGGTAAGTTTTATGGGTGCATGATCACTTCCCATGAGGTCAAGAACTGTTAGTGTGCTACGGTTGGCTATATTGGTAGATGTTATGACAATGTCGGGGGTAGTATTGGAGAGAGGTCTGGTTGGTTGCGGTAATTGATTGATTGTACCGGTAGTTTGATATTCAATGAAATTTTGGAAGTTGGTTTTGTCCCTATCGGAGCGGCCATCTGCCATTATTATGTAAGTGGTGAAAGTATTTGATATGTATGTGAAGAAATCGTATGGTATAGGGTGACCTGGTCTGACATAGATGGTTGCTAGAGCGATATAGCAGTGTTTGTAATATATGGTGGTTATTAAGTGTTCTGGGAGGTTTACTATTGGAGGTGCATGTTGTTTATATGGTACGGTTGTTGCAAAGCCGATGGCAGTACCTCCATTGGCACGGAGAGCTGGTATGTTACTGTCCTGTCTAAGAAGAGTGTATCTGGAAATTTTAAATGGTTGGTTGGCTTTCAAGTGCGTTTCATTGAGTAAAAAGGCGTTGACGTGTTCTTCTTGCAAAAGTTGTTCGAACAGGATTTTATGTGTTGTGAGTGAACGGATATTGAGAAATAATAATACTAATGCCATAATCTTCATAATAGTTAGAGTGAATATGCTGATGTGACTATACTGCTGTTTCATAAGCACTTGCAATGAAATGTGCATAGGGGCCTGAGTACGTAGCATTGAAATTGACATGCAGTATTGATTTAGCAGCGTGCTGGATTTGTTGCAGTATGAATTGCCTTTGGAATGGATGGATGTTTTGCAGTGCGACTGTTATGAAGGTGAGTACTTGTTCTATCGTGATAGGTTGATAAACAGATGTGATGGGAGTAGCGTCGGGTTGTTTGGTTTCTGAAGTGCGGATGGGAACAATAAGTTCAGGCTTTGTTGGTTCTGGTGCTAGACGGGCTTTACAACGATAGCTGAAAGTAGGATGAGATTCTCCGCATGTAGTACATTTTGGTGGATTGTTCATGTTAGTGCAGGATTTCGTAACATGAGGTCCCGAACAGTACCCGCATTTCAGATCGTTTTTGAATTGTGATGTTAAATGAGTGTTATATTGTTGGCACTTTTCGCATCTGATTGGAAGTGGAGGTGGAGAATGGGACGGTTCAACTCTATATCTTCTCTTGTATATATAAGCTCCGTAGTTAAGTAAGTCATCTATTGTGTCTTCACTGGTTGTGATAACGCGTACCATGTAGCTTGGTTCTCCTGTCCTAGTTTTAATGCGTAAGCATTTTGTGATGGAATGACCTTCTTCTTTCAGTTCCTCTTCGGCTTCAGTGTCGGTGATTGTTAGCTCTACTCTGCGTATGACTACTGATAGTGTTGGAGTGCGACATGGAGGTGGTGGTTGTCGCGGAGGTTTGTCATCAATACGCGCCATGTTGGCCTTTGGTCCAAAAATCTCGAAGCTATACTTGTTCCGTATTTTTGTAGATAAAGCATGGTCCGGTGAATGAATGATAATCCCGTTCCTAGTTGGTATGATGCGCTGTATCTGGTCTCGTTGCACGTATTTGGTAAACTGCTGCAGTAATATTTTAGTATTCTGAAATTTTGTGTCAAAGTTGGTAAGAAGAAATGCATGTTCCTTGGAAGCTTCTGTTAGACCTGGAAATTGCTCGTGATTATTGATGTCCATCTGTTCGTGCTCGGAGTCGGTGTCGCTGATTGTGTGAGATTTTTTTCAACGGTGAAGATCGACCGGATCGGTTTTTATCTGGTGATCTAGAACGTGATCGAGTAGAAGTTTCCTGTAAGCTGCGTCGGTGTTTGCTTATGTTCCCTAGTGTGGAGTATGGTGGAGGCCCTGGTATTACTGATACTGGAAGCTTATGATGTCCGGATTGCTGGTGATCTGCCATGTTGAGAGAACTTAGGGCCAGAGGCCATAGGAATACAATGAAGTAAACAAATCGGAGGTTACGATGAAACACAGTCAGGGTGTACTATTGTGTTGATAATGAGATGATCAGTCTTTGTGCAAAGACTGCTACCGCTGAATAACGCCGTCAATCCTAGTTCCGCGATATACGTGCTGTTCTCGCTTGTGCGTATGCTACTCAGGGTCCTCGTTAGCACGCTAACCATCAAAAGGTAGGCTAGGTTATGGTCTCATTGAACAAAACTTAGCTTTTTATATACCTGGGTTCACTAAACACAAGCGACTAAATCTAATTTCATTATCATAACATACAAAATCTTTTACTTAGCACTATAACAATTATTAAGCTAAATCACTATACTCTTGTGCCAATAATACAAATAGAAGCGAATCGTTTAATATAACAAAAACTCCTTTTTAACTACCAAACTATCACTTTAGTTGTAGTGCCATCTACCGAGCAACGCTTGAAACATCTGCAATACACCTAACTGGTTTGCAACCCGTAAAATTTCTGATCATATTCTTTGAAGCACTTTTTATCACAAAGTCAAAGATAATTTCCATGAAATATTAAATAAATACTTTTAACAAATATAATATTAATCATTCGTATCTTAACTATAGAGCATAACAGGCTGGTGTGTCTGGTTGTGGGTCTGATTGGGGGAATGGCAAATAAATAACAAGATAAATAGATTTTCCCACATATTTTGCAAATTCAAATAACGAAAGTGACCTAAGTAGGCCAGAAGTCCCTCTCAGGTGGTCCTGCGGACTCTTCAGTAAATTAACTTTATTGTCGTCTTGATCAGTGATTGTTTATATTTAACAATTCAGTGATTCTTTATACTGGCGTGTTAATACTATCTTTTTACGACAATTGACTGTTTTGGTAGCCTAGTATAGACGCAGAAAAGATGGTTGAAGCGGGCATGGAACCCGAGCCGTCCTCAGGTGGTAGTTTAACGCTTTAACCTTAATCAACTGAGTTACATATTTTGTGATGAAAATTTGTACGAATGTGCAACAGTAGTTCAATAACATGTTTATTCGATAAAAATCACCTCGGGCTGCAATGACGGTTTCAATACGGAACCTGAAGCGGCGACATGTGCAAATTAAGTGGTCCCTATTCATTTCGGACATATCCCGAAGAATGGCGATCTGCAGAGAAGTGGTGTTGCTTTAGGAATGTTTAGTAGTGTTACCTTCAGAAATGCTACACGAATCCATGGGATTTAAATCGAGTGAGTGTTAACGCCATTTGTTTGGTGTCACATAAACGACGAAATTTTAGGACAGCAATTGTTGGGTGTCATGAGCAATGGGGGCAGGTGCGAAGTCTTGTTGAAACACGTACGGTCGTCTATTGATCTCACCGTCTATTCATGGTTTAAATGCTGTTTTAGCATCTCAGTGTAGGCAGCAGGAATAACGCAAATACATTGCTGAAAGAAGTGGGGTAGCATAACACATTCCTCGCCAGTCATCATTCCTAACTCCTTGCTGGAAGCTTGATGTGTATAACCCTTGAATCATTTTGAAGGAACTGCACATAACAACCTGTCATATCGTCTGTTCACCATTTGATTCTGATCTAAGTTTTTCTCATCAGAGAGGAAAAAAAGAGCATACCATGTTCTTCTTCGTTCTTCACCTTGTTTTGTAACCGCTTTGCACAACGATTTTCCCAAAATGAACTGACCTCCCCTCATCGCATATGACTTGTAGCGTAGGTTCTTGTGTACCACCCGTTTGATCATGTTCTAAAACACCTAGAGATCCATCACGGTGGTCGTCATGGAATTTAGGGCGCTATCATCAGTAATGTTTTGCACGTATCGTACAAAGCCGAGTGTTCCGATAGTGTCCGAAGATTGAACATGCCGTTTTTGGTTTCCCCTGGAATTTTTTATTTCGTTTCGCACTTCGTGCACAAATAATCTGGCAAGTTTCCGAAACGTCGCAATCTTTAAGCCACCATGTTGTACGCAGACAGAAACAACCAGAGATCATTTTTATCTGATGCGTCAATTTATATTCAGCCATGATGCATTTGGAACGATAACGCATATTATATCACTTGCAAGGGAGTTATGGGGTACGCATCTCATGTCCTCAAACATCCCTGTATATGTAGATTTGTATGAAAAGTTCAACTCAAAAATTAGTAAGCTAAATCATATCAGGACATATAAATATGACGTGTATAAAAAACTGTCAAATACTAAATGTGCTAGAAATATTCAAGATGGCCTTTCGATTTGAACAATTCTCCACATTTCGTAAGCGCAAAACTAGAACAATTTTAGAAGAGATGTGTGGGAAAATTGTATATTATTTATTACGGTGTATAAGCTATCACGATATTAAGTTTTAGTTTATCCTGGAGACAAGAGACGGCACATCTAATCATATTGTCGTCTATCCATTCGCATACTGGGACTTGGGTGGGAAAACCGTTAGCAGCAAGACCTTTCGCCCACAAAAAATGACACCCCACTCGCTCCTTCTCTAACGTACACTTTTCCTTCATGGTAGTCATTTTTACACTGCACTAACACGTCCTCAATGATCGATGACGCTGCTCACTGACTCAGTACGAAGTATGAATGTGGTGCTACCTGGTGACAGTTGTAGAAAATATTCACAGCTAGTTTTTCTTATCCCCCACCAGTCTGTATACCCATTTCCTATCTTTGCCAAGATTTTTTTTAACAGCGCAGGGGGAGTCACTGTAATGGATCATCTTAACAGAAGTCACAATATGATTTTAGTACACATACAAACTAACATGACTTTTTCCAACATAAAACATGTCTCGGAAAATGAGTGCGCTGTGCTGAGTTAGCTGAACTCCGAATTTTATTTTTTTTAAAAAAATAGGAAAGAAAGAGGAATATCTCTGGCTACTTTATTTTCTATCAAAAAAATAAGAAAACTTTCTTGTTTATTCGTACAAAGTTTTCATCTTCAACCCCCCTCACACCATCGTGAGCAGCCGCAACGTCAGAGGGTGGGGGTTAAACCCCAAGTAGATTGCTACAAACCGTTGGAGATAATAAAATTGTGCTGTGCGCTCTGTTTCCTGGGTTTTCCTTCTTTATTAAATTATCTATGTCTATCTGTGGATGCGTCTTCATTTAATAGAAAGAATGCGTTCTTAGTTTGTTTTGTATTGCCCCAACTTTTTTTTATTACTTTCTAAAAAGCGGAAGGAAACAGTGGCTCTCGTCCCACACCCACCCACCAACCACTGTTTTGAAGGAAGTCGAGTAATGAGGAAGACGGAAAACCGAAAGAAACTACGGTTTGTTCTACTTTTGGTTAATTTTAAAACGTTTATCTCAGTGGATATAAAGAGTGAATGACTTCCAGAAGAAACTTTAATTTCTAAATTTATAGGGTCTTTCTGATTTAATGGTGACAATATGTCAACTCATGCTATACCCATCAAATGCCTGCGTAAGTGAGGTACCATGTTATACAAAGCAAAATTCTCACTCTTCTTTCCTCTGCGTAGAGCTGAAACCGGGTCACCTTTGCTGACCCGGTCCAAAACTTGACCCGAATGACCCGTTTAAGTTCTGCTTCTGCGATATCCACTTCTGTGTAAACCCAGTTTGTAATAGGCATTTCTGGAAAGAACATGGTTGAAATCTTTGAGGTTACCATGCCGCCTCAGTTCTACTGTTAATATTATTGGAAATATCAAGCTCTAAATTTATTTTTCCACACTTTCGGCAGCCAATAGCAGCGAAACTATGCATTTGTGGACCCTCGATTGTCTATTTTGTTTTTCCGTATTTTCATGTCAGGAATCTCGTGTGGTAGTTTGTCGGTGTTGTTTTGCATCACCCTGTATATATTTTGTGCATTTTGCCTATGACATAGGCAACCCAACTTGCTTAGAAGTGGAAACGAAATATGCTGTGGAAACTTTAGATTTTGTGAGCTTTACAGGAGCTTAAGCTACCGTCCGTTTGTGTATTAGCTTTAACTCTATCACCGTGCTTACACAACCTCAGTGGACTACGGTTATGGACTTTGGAACGGCACTGAGCAGGCAAACAGGTTGAAATCGTTCAGCCAGTCATCTCAACTGAGGTTCTTCAAGTCCTTTCCCCAGATTTACGATGGAATTTGGGTATGGTACTAAAAAATTAGACTTTTCTCATCGTTTTTCCCGGAAGAGTGCTTGTCGTGGAAAGTCATTCCATAGATTTGTGACAGGTTTAGGCCCAGAAATATAAATAAATATCCTCGGCATATGGAAATAAAAGGCAGGAGTCTTTCGTTTTAATTCAAGTTATCTGTACTCACTAGTCTGGTTTGACTTTTACAAATGAGGCATCTGTGAAGTTCTAGAAAGAAAGAAAAAGTATTAGCCTTAAATATGCCCAGGGAAAGTTTTAAAAAGCCAGCGTGACGTCTTAGCTATAAACCCATTTTAGTATTGCATTTGTTAACCAACATTAGGTTTTATTCACTACTGCGTGATTAGTAAAAAGGTGACGTCATCCGAAAGATAGAGGAGTTAAAATATCGATATTGCCTCTCAACCACTGAACATAGAATATGCGTAATGTGAAAGTGGTGTATTAAGTATGCGAGAGGGCAAGCCGCAAGACATAACTGATGAGGACAGTGGCTGGGAGGACCTTAAATAAAGGATGCAATTGGAGATATGGTTCAGTGAGCAAGAGGAAGAGGAACCAACTCCTTGGCTATATTTAAGAAGACAAATCGCACGCGAAGAGAAAATGAGAAGCAATGGAGAAGGTTGAGTATATCTTCAAGTACTTGTCGCTTTTCGATAGAATTCTAATGATCATGGAAGATACGAGAGAAATTCGTTGTTCCCGGGACTTAAACCCAGGTCTCCCAATTGGCGGCTGGGTATTCCAAACACATAACTACGACAGTGAGAGCATCTGAGGTACAAAGAATGCTTCATATACACAGAAAATTGAGCGTACATATACACAGTTTAGTGCTTACAATGTCTAAGTTGCAACTAGAAGACCCGTGTTCGAGTCCTTTTTACCGGAACGAACAATTTATCTGTGTTTATTTTTCACAGTAACCATGCATAAGGTCTCTGTGTGAAAACAAATATCTAGACCCGAGAAGCCAAGATACAATATTTCCGTTAGGATAGCGTTTGTGACACTAACAAGGCATGTGTACATCTCAACACTAATTTGTGTACGTACCAACTTAATCTAAATAAGACTGACTCATTCTTAGATCTTTGCTGTAGAAGAAAAAAATATACCATCCCGAAGCCCACATGACATAATGATATCAGACTGTTGATAGGGCAGTAACTAACAGAAGACACCACACCCTGATTGTTAATTAAACCTGTATTCAGCTGCTTCAATTATGTAAGACAAAACGCTCACCTGTCAAGGGGATGGCTGGTAGATTCATATTTTTTTCTCATCGAGAAGTGACTGGAGGTATGTAAGCCCTACTAATAAGTTATATTCTTTTTTATGTACAGGGTGGGCCAACGAATAGTTTCTACCCTCCTTATTTCGTAATCTAGTAGGTTGTTTGGAAAAATCCCTAAATAAGTCAACTTTTTAGTTTCGAGGGGAATGAATTATTGTGACATACTTAACCATACAACCGTATTCTCTGTGGTCTAGTGGCAAAACCTTCAATTTTATTAAATGGAAACATGGGTCAGCTAATATATCATTTGAAAGCTCCTTTGATATTATTTACAAAACAAATGGTTGTTTAGAATTTCATAGAATACTTTGCGTGTTATCGAGTTTAGAACTGGCACATTCTATACACTCAAAAATCATTAGTAACGTTTTAAGTTAAAGAATTAAACATTCGAGGTTTCCTCCACCAAACAGTAGAAGAGACATCACTGGCATTAGTTCTACAGTGGTACACTTTTTTTGCGGTCAAGACAATACAAATTGCACTCTGCTTGTTTTCAGCCATAGATAAGTTAAACAGAGATGAGTTTCATTGAGAGCAGACTTCCTTCAAATTTATGGGAAGTGCATTATCAACAATGTTTATAAGATTTATCTACTGCTGTTTTCAGAAAATAAATAAAGAAGAGAACCCTGTAATTTCTTCTTTAAAGATAATGTGGAAGCAATTTGCACAGTTATTAAAGTAAAATCTTCCATACGTGCGAATGTTCAGCTAACATTTTACAATGTGATTTCTTCCACAGTTCTTATAAGAATTTCGAAGTAACTCATAATTGTAATATGGTAGAACCAAAATGCTTTAACAACGACTGGTCAGTTTACTAATATTACCTTTAAATAACTAAAGTTAGGAACCAGAACACAGAATATGATTTAAGTCAGCTCAAATTAGCACACTGATATTCCCAGAAACAGTTCTTACAACAGTGGGAAATTTTCAACTTATTGTATGTTCCAAACATATTATTTTTGTATAGTTTTTACTGAAATTTCAAACCTAATACATTTTTTGTTGGTTGAATCAAAATCTTCTTGTAAATAATGTTCCACTTTCATAATGTTGTAATTTACGAAGATTAAACGTTTTGCCACTTAAACACAAATTATGGTGAAGTACGGTAAAATTGATCACAGTGATGTACCAAGCAGGACTCTTCTACTGTGTGGTGTTTGGTGGAGGAAACCTCGAACGTTTAATTCAGTAACTTAAAACGTTACTAAAACGATTCTTGAATGTATAGAATGTGCCAGTTCTAAACTCCATAACACGCAAAGTATTCTATGAAATTCCAAACAACCATTTGTTTTGTAAATAATATCAAAGGAGCTTTTAAATGATGTATCACTTGACCCATGATGCCATTTATGAAAATTGAAGATTTTCCCTCTAGACTGCAGAGAATAGGGCTGACACGGTTAAATTTTCTTAATAATATGTCCCCTTCGAAACTAAAGATGACGAGTTTCGGGATTTTTCAAACAACGTACTAGATTACGAAATAAAGAGGCTGGGAACGTTTCGTTGGCCCATCCTGTATATGGGTCATGAAGTATAAGAATTGACAATTGATATTCCCAAATTTTATTAATTTGGTTGCATTTCTCGGCTATAGTGGCTTTGAATAAATAGTTGTAAATAAAACAGTTAGTAGTTATTATTGAACGCATTAGGGAAGAAACTGCAGAGGGAAGTGTAGAAATAGTATTGGTACAATTAATACTAACTGGTAGATAGAAAATAACTGAACGAACTAAGAATGGACAACTATAGATTTGAGATGGTAGGAACCTTTAAACATTTAGGATCACTCATTCAGGAAGCAAACGACATAACGTGTGAAGTCAAAGAAAGGATATCTATATGAGATAGGAGTTACTACGCTCTGCAGCATGTATTTAAATCCGAGAACCTATCAAGAAAGCTGAAGAAGACAGTATACATAACTGTAATTAGACCAGCAGTACTATATGCTCCAGAAACATGGGCATTATCAACTAAGGGTGAGGAATTACTAAACATATAGGAAAGGAAGATACTGAAGAAGATATACGGACCGGTTATGGATCAAGGGATATGGAGAATACTAAGAAATGAAGAATTATATAGGAAAGCCACACATAGGAAAGGAAATAAGGAGGCGAAGAATAATCTGGCTAGCGTACCTTGAGAGAATGGAACACGGAAGAAGTGTGAAGAAGGTATATAAAACGAAGGTAGAAGGTGGAAGAAGAAGAGAAAGACCAAAGAAGAGATTGGGAGAAGAGGTGGAGAAAGACCTAGGGAGGATGGGAGTGAAGGGATGGAAAACAAAGGCTCAAAACAGAGAAGAATGAAAGGCCGTGATAAAGGAGACTCTAGCCCTATAGTGGTTGTAATCGCCGAGGGTTGAGGTAAGGTAAGGTAGGAAATATTACTGCGTACCGGGTAGCCGTAAGGTCTAAGGCATTACGCCAGCGACTCGAAGATCGTGGGTTCTAATCCCGCCAGGGTCATTGATGTTTGTGGATTTGAACTAAGTGTACAGGGCCGAATCGTGACGGGCCGAAGTCAAAAGTTACTAGACTGGCTCATATAAAATAGAGTTTAATGAAACTATTACTAGTAGTTTAAAACTGGTTATGTTGTACTCGATCATGGTATAGTGAATGAATACGAGCTCAAAATTCCTAGCACATTTCTAGTATTTACTATTGCCGACCTGATCGACTTTGAGGACCTACGCGGTTCAGTTCCGGCTGCAGGCCTTCCTAGCAGGTTTTTCACTACCTCATCAAACATATGGAAGAGTGTTCGCCGAAGAAGTCACATTCTGAAATTGTGACGGTGTTATAATATAGTTTGATTGTTCAGTCATCGTCCCCTGCCAATCCCTGGATATCCTGGACCCTTAACGTCGCACATTTCTCCCTTGAAAGAGTCCGCCATCACGCGACTGCCATGAACAAGTGCAGACAGTGTAAGGAAGTGGCCCCGAATATGACCCTCCTTAAATCTGTTGATTTTTTCACTAAGAAAAACTATTCATTCGTGTGAATCGACTGAACCAAGTTCGGAGACTATTTGGACAAATGAAAAAATAAATCTGCTTCCTAGATATGACGTATAAAAATGTAATAAATCGAAAACTAAAATGTTGCCAGTGGGCCATATTGGAAACATGGTGTTCCCAATATGGTCCTCTATGGGAAATAACAGCTTATGGCGAAAGTGATGAATAATCTTTCTGTACTACTCTTATATGCTACTTATTTGCGCTACGACCTGACAAGGGTAACAAAACGAAGATTCACAAGACTTGGAGCAACTTAGTGTCGGTCCTTCAGGACTATTAGAAGCAGTTGCTGAAATTCTGGTCGTTTTAAACGTGAAGACACTTGCTTTGTTTCGGTTTTAATCTTCTTATTCTTTTTATTGGAATTGATACTTCCTTATTACCTGGCATTATCTTCGTTTTAATTACTAAACATTACGATGATGAGTGTTCAGTACAAACATTTCAAATACCCAATTCTTTCATTTTAAACAGTTATGACTGCATTTTGCCCAGTATGGCTCATCTTGCCTGCGTGCCACGGTGGGCCATATTGCGCACTACTGACCTCTTTACTTTTTCTAGGCCCTGCTAGTTTCACAATGTAATACATTCCGTCACACACATTTTATGTTCAGGTATGCTAACATACCTACAGTATCTACGCATTATACTGATTAGGTTTTCAACAAGATACTGAAACAAAACATTACTTATCTTTCTAAAATAACAGCAACATGTCTTCTTGCTCAATATGCCACTTCAACTGGAGCTGCTGCCGCTCACGCCACTCGCAAACAAATGAGTCTCGCACAAATGCTTGTCATAAGGATATAATTTACGGTGACATCTAGTAGCACCAACGAGAAGCTGCAGAGATCTGCGGGGAGGGCCATATTTGGGACCCGGGCCGTAACCGGTACACTTACCTTACTACATAAAGATATAAAAGGAACTCGGTTAACAACAGTTCAAGACGAATTTGTGATCCCCTGCTGTCGTAACAGAATATATCACAGATAATAATCGACAATCGCAAAGGCACTATGATTACATCGGACTGAATTGTTCCTTGGTGAAACGATGAATCACCACACTTCTCGTCTCCAGTCACAAGAAGTATATATAGACTCATAGAGACAATATTGCAAGCTTTCTAGTTCAGACGTATGGCCCGATGCCATAGTGTGAATAATAATTGTCATGTGAGTCACTGTCTTCCAAACACTTAGTTTTTAACATACATTGTAATGTCGTGGTGGATAATTTATTTTATAGTAAATCCTTAGCTCAAGTTCGTCATCGTCTGAACCACTAGAATCCCTTGATTAACCGATGCAGCTTCCGACTTTTTAGTACTTTGATAATTGATATGAAATATTCAATATTTCAGTTTCGAACTAGTACATCTCTGAGTCCAATGTATATTTTTACCTAAAACTGAATTGCTTTAATGAATATGACAGTCTAAAATTTTTGAAGTTTGCACAAATGTAAGTTATCACAGGTTCTGGGCACGTTGTAATTAGGGTGACCACCTTTTACGTTTGCCCAACCCGGAGAATCGGAGATTTTTTTAACAAAAGAAAGAAAGCGGGGTGTGGGGCAGAGCAGAGTTCCAGCAGGAAGTCAAGGGTTCCCAGTACGAGCGCTAGTGAGAGGGTGTGGGGGACGATCATCCAAGCGAGTATTTCATTTTTAGATTAATTTTAATAGTTTTACTGGACAGAGCAAAAATTGTTGATAAATTGCGTGCATTATTACGAGTAAACGAATAGATAATTAATACGAACACGAAACAACGATTTGCTAATATTTCAGGTAAGTTTAATATGTCAAGATACAATAATTACATACTATAATCATTGGATTTAAACTTGTACTTATATTTTTTGTTGTTTTTACATCATGCTAGTAGTCCCTTCTGTTCTTCTTTTGCGAAGTACGCGCTGAATTCTTGGCACAACATATTGAAGTTCATCTTGGTATATAGTTCCGCTTTGACTAGGTCCACCCGCATTTATTTTCGTTCGCCTGTCCATAAATTTGACATGAGAGAAAATACATGCTCTACGTAAGCATTGCTTACAGGAATGGACAGTACTTTCGCGACAAGTTTGTAAAGTTGAGGAAAATCCGAGTTTTTGAAAATTTTCGCCCAGACTTCACTGACATGTATTTGTGAAGGTATAATCATCAAATTTTCCCAGAACTTCATTTAAAAGTGTAACCTTATTGTAACCATCTTCGTTAACATCTAGTTTGCAAGATTCGGCTGCTGTAATAACTGCATTGAACTGAATCGGTCGGTTCACTTGATTCAAGATGGTGATTACGGAAAAATGTTTGAAAGGAGATGTTTCATAATTGTGATGCTTCTTTAAGTACGCCAATGCTTTTCGATAAGCTTCAGTCGCCTCGTAGATAAATTTACGCCTTTCAGTATCCTTAACGTGTTTTAAGGAAGATGTTGCCAAAGAACTCATCTTTTAACCGACTTTCCAACTTCACGCGTAGTTCTTTGCGTTCACGCTATCATGCCACCGTGCATAGTACACTATCCCACTAACCATTAGTGCTTTATTCGGCTTTTGAATAGAATGATTAAATAGTGTGTCGTCATGCGTACTCTGAGAATTATTCCAATTTCTGGTTCCCATGCGGCTTAGCATGTTTTTCCGATCGTTGGACAGCGTGAAACGATGGAATATGTTTTTAATAATTATTTCAGTAACTGAAGTCAAATTTAATCCTGTAAATTTATTTAATTTTAAATAGTTATTTATCGGAATTTATATGTGATAATATTGAAAACTTGTTACAACAAGTAAAACCCGGAGATCGTTCCAAAACCAGGAGCCCGGAGATAAGGTGTTCAAACCCGGAGACTCCGGGTTAAACCCGGAGAGGTGGTCACCCTAGTTGTAGTACCAATGTTTGTTAAAGAGTACCGTAAGGAAAGTACAGATCGCAGACATCACCTTGACCATAGATAGGTACCCAAGTTCAAACCCTACTGGCGGCAATGCTGACTAAGATTTTCGTAGTCTTCGGAACACTTATAGCCTGCGGTGTTCGTAAGAAAGTTTTGAATTTGATCTCTTGAAAAAGTCAATGGCCAGTCCTGAGAAATTTCCGTTACTTATTCCGCCTATTTGAATAAATTACTGTACAAGCAACATCATATTCATAAACTAGACCAAACGGGTATACTCATCAATCAACTGCCACCGTACACAGCGCTTACTAAGTCTACTGGCAACACTAGACATAATATATATGCAGCAAACACGTGATACTGTCCAGAGAGGAAGTATCAAAGTCCACATTACTTCTGCTGTTCAGTGCCCCATGAGCTCCACAGCCATTCCACGTTCAAAGTCCAATAGTTCTTTCCCTGTTAGGTAACCAGTAATGGACAGTGTACCAGTAATGGACACTTGAAGAGAAAAGTTGTAAAATACGATTCTCCTAAGGGCGGTGATCCTTTAACCTACGTGGGGAAATTTAATATCGTATGTTCGGATGCCACTGAATATTATTCGCTCGTCTTTAGTTTCATCTTATATTTCTGACATGATGTTGAAGTTAGGTCCATGGTTGCACCTAATCTTCCATGCATTCTGTTAAGCAAGTGATTAAGGTGAGAGCTTTCGTTTTTATTCATGAAATTACCATAACGATTACTTTTGTTGTTCTGCACTGTTATCCTTTAGGAAATGTCTCCGGTTCGAGTATTTAAATGACCAAATCAATTATACCTTAGATCTGTTATGTAAAGCAGGGGGTGTCCATTACCGGTACGGCAAAGTCAGTTTTTGTCCAGTTATGGACAGGCACTATTCATTACTAGGTTGAAATCAAAATCCTTGATTGATTGGGTTGTTATTAACGTCCAAAGCGAGCTGATAAGCTTCTAAGGACAAGACTTACAGTTTTGGTAAAGTGGACTCTGAACCACTCCGTTCAATAGCTCTCAGCGGAAATTGAACGCATGAACACACACGTAGAAAATGAGCGCGCTAAACTTTCCGCAACTCCGAGGGCGAAATCATAATTCTGTTAGTTGTTTTATTTCTGCTTGGGGAAGATTATTTTACACCTCATGATCATAAGTTTGCCAGGAAATTTTTTGGTTCCATTTTTTCAATGATGGACGCTGGGAATGCCCATTAATGAAATTATTTGTTTTAATATTGGACATTATTTATGGCAAGTTAGAATTTGCATTTTTATGGCCAGGCTCCGCCACAAGAAATCTATGGCTCAGGCCGGGATAGGGTAGGGGAAAGGAAGAGCGAAGGAGTCGGAGAGGTCTAAGTTGAAGCTGCCATTAGGGCATTTACCTGTTATGACTGAAGGAAAAAAAAACATTAAAACCTCAATATGGATGCTCGATAGCTGTTTTCGAACCTAGGACCTTCAGAATGATCGCATAGTGGAATTCCATGAAACAATCAGATAATCGAAGAACAGCATTAAACATATAATCGTGTTTACTACTTATATTCTAGACATCAGCAACGATTATTTAAATTATTTTGAGTTATACAGGGTGTCCATAACAGGGTGTCCATTAGTGGAACATTCAGATTTTTCCCTGTCCATCACTGGTACAAAAACCATGTTAGACAAAACACGTGATTTCCTCTCAAATAGTGTATGCTGATGAAAGTAATGGGTAGAAATCACCAGAAGAAAGCATGAAGAACGTGTAACATTCTCATTTGATCAATACATTTAAACCGCATTTGAGTTTAAAATTATAACGGTGAAAAGTGTCCTTAAAGTGTCCATTACTGGTGCGTTTTCCTTACTCATTAATGCCTATGATATGCTGTCTACCTAATGTTATCGTGGTAATGACATGTGGTGCTGTTTGCACCGACTACTATGAACACGCTGCACTGGTGGCAAATATCGCAGTCGTTGGACATCCCTTGTAGCTATGTGTGTGAGTATATATTTCCTTAGAGATATACAACTTCCAAATTTGACTTTATTATTAACATTTCCGAAATTTCAGTCTTTGGATACGGTTTCTATTCTCCATTTCTTACCAAGAGTCCCGAGAGATCACAAGTTTTTCTCGAGTTCTCATTCTTCAACCCACCCCAATGGTAATTTCTACCTCCGCTCCTATAGCAAAGAAACAGGGGATTTTAAAGCTTTTCACAAACTTCTTTGTTTCCTTTTCCCCGGTGTTCTATCCACTAAGTTACACGAAACATAAAAAGAGCTTTGTTCTATGACTTAATAACAAAAAAAAAAAGCATTTCGCTCAGGTTTTCTCGTCGTTCTTCTTGTTTGAAAACTAAATTTCTACATGCAAAGAGAATCCTTTCCCAAAGAAAACGAAAGTAAAAAAAAAGAAACTAAAAATAAAGATATGAGAGTTGTTAAGTAGCTTGAAAATAATTTTCTAAGTTCAAAGCCTATTTCCTGAGGTATTTTAATTTCTTTTGGTGATGAAAAAAGACAAATGGTATTAAATAACTTGGTTTACAGTTTTGGTGATTAAAATATAAAAGTTTTAAATTTCCAACGAACGCTTACAATCATTTTAATTAAGCTAATTGTATGAATGAGTGTGGATCATACTCATGAATTTAAATTTAAAAAAATAAATACACGCTTGTTTATATAAATTCTATAATCGGCCGGGTGGCCGAGCGGTCTGCGGCTGTATTTCATCGGCTCGAAGGTATCGGGTTCGAGTCCCGGCAGGGGCATGGGTGTGGATTTTAACAGCTAAAGGCGAATCGTGATGAGACGAAGTCCAAAGTTACTAGACTGGCCCCTATAAAAAATGAAGTTAAGCAAAGTTTTTTATTTAAATTCTATAATACAGCTAACTAATTTTACAATTTCACATTCAATTGTCATTTTCTGGCACTAAAGGAGTAAGATCTAAGATCCTTGACATCCGAGAGATGTAGCTTCTCCGCGAGACTTCTTCTAGAAAAAGTTACGCTGAGGCCTTTAGGTTTGCCCGGTGAAACTGAGAAAAACATTGAAGAACTTGAGTTAGAATTGCCCGCTGAAGGACTTGAATAGGTGTGCCTCGATCTGCAATACGTAAGCGTAACCATTAGACCACCTAGGGTGCATATTTTTAACTTCTTGCTGGAGCTTGCCAGAGTAATGTCTAGCGTACTGTCTGGAATTGAGTCTGCCTTGTAGGGTACAAACAACTAAAGTTCATTTTTGAAGGTTGTAAGAAAAAATACACATTCGAAAGTGTAAACATTTGAATTAAAATTTATCTGTGGCCCTCTGGCACATTATCGGTCTACGACAAAGTGCCTAGAGGACAGCAAGACATTGAAATGCAAGTGCTTACACCTTAAAATGTGTGTTATCCCACAACTTTCAAAAATGGACTCCCGCTTCTTCTTCCCATGCACTCTTCATTTGCTTAATGAGTCTGTGGTTCATAAGACCTTCAAGCAAGGCACATAATTCTTGAGAGTGTGCATCAGTAGGATTTCTGCTACCTTTCCATCTAGCTTCACTAGTCGATATTCACATGTGCATGAAACTAAATAATCATAAAGCATTAGAGTCTCTCAATGTTCCGTAACTCTTTTTGATGGATAATTTTTTATAACTATATGGCCCACCATACTTACGGACCACTAACATACCGTTACCTTAATACAAAAAGCAATCCCGAAAAGATCACCGAAAGATCACCAAAAGTGCTGGCTGACACGGACGTTGCATCAGTTTGAGTTCATTCTGAGACGAATGTGGAACCAGTGAAATGTGCATGGTTTGACTGATTTTGAACTCGACACTACCATATCCATATTTTCGATCCCTACAGCTCCACGAGTACACCGAAAATGAATGAATGAATGAATATAAAACTTTCAGCTAAAGTCATTATCCGGTAAAAGTGCTCGCAATTTTGGAATTTAAATCTGAATTCCGGAATCAGAATGTTATTTTTTGTGATTTCCGACTGTCGGAATACGGAATATTGGAGTTTCTGAAAATCAAAATTTTGGAAAGACGGAATTCTGGAATCTTAAGGCTCCGAATTCCAGAATTGGTCTTGGATTTCTAAATAGCCCTACTATTTCGCCATAACATTAAGTTTTAGATGACATCCACGTGTGATTCCAATAGTTTTGTGTAAGCAAAATTGAGGACTACAATTGCATCAAAAACAGTTCATTACAACATCAGGAACCAGAAGATCGTGGTACAACTCATCGAAGGTTTCGCGGATGAGCTAGTCCAGGTTTTATCCATATTTCTCGTGTTAACAATAGAAATGTCCCTGCGATTTTCCCGAGACTCTCGAAACTGAATCGCTGATTAGTGGTCGTACAGTTTGGAGGTCTACATTATGTCATGCTGACTGGAGGACTCACGTGTAATGAAAGCAGCATGCGTTTACGAATTTAAAGTGTCAGGTGTCAGCGATTGAGGATGATGATGGAAGTATGGGGACCATGGGGAAGTCTTATGACTCCTGCCACATATAGAAAGGAAATCTGGATGCTAGAGGATATTTAAACCTCGTTGGTGACTAATGTATCGATTGCGGTTGATGTCAAGACACTGACGAAGAAAACTAAAATTACTTAAAGTGTGAGGTCTAGGATTTGTAGATATACAGTCCAATGTAATTATGAGTAGTTTCCTGTAGTTATGTTTACATGTGATGGGCAGGTTAGCAACAGAGAATGACCACAGAATCATATTTATTGTAGACAATTTCAGAGATAATTTCATTTGGCTAACATTAAAATCTATAAGTCAATCAATACACATATAGCGAAGTCCTTGAGGATTCTTTATTTATGCTGTGTGTCTTAATCTACAGCATATGTCCATAGAACTACGTTATTCCAACCACATTGGCTACATCGGTTCAAAAGGTTGAGGGAAGTCTTTTAAATCCTACCCCAAAAGGAAACTCACTAATGCTATTACAGTGACTACATATATTCCTTCACACAGGTGGCGTTATTTACAACAGGATAGCGCAATCTGTCACAGACTTCTCAGTCATCGCAGAGTGGTTCCACAAGCATAACAAGTGAGGACACATTACTTCAGTGTATCTAATAAATTGGATTAGACTTTGGGTAATCTAGGGTAATAGAAAGTTTTATAAATTGAAATTACCGGCACTGTTTTCTCTAACGTTAACGATAATATATGAACAATGGTACATGATATTTATTAATAAATTAGCTGGTTGAACAATTGTGAACTCAGTAGTGTAGTTTTAACCAATTGAGAGAACAGATACAACGCGAGACTAGCCAAGAGAGACAATTTGTTACGGGAGACCTCCAACAGGTTAAATTACAATTAATTACCAAAAATTTTGAGTGAGTGAGAGATTTTGAAGCTAATGCAATATTTTCAAACTTCTTATGCAGATTTACAAATTTTTCCAGAATGACTTCCTTCCACTTTTTCCTGGTTAGTAATTCCGTCCAAGAGAGAGAGAATATCTGGTAGAGAGTGATAGTGATCCAAGAGTGGTCTGAAAGCAATGATTGACGTGGGTCTTTTATACGTCCTGTTGTTCTTCATCTTCTCTGCCGTGGGTGCTTTCAAACGAGGCAATTAACAAATCATTATAGCAGCGTGGCCTTGTCTTCGAGTATTTTTGACTTTACTAATAGTTTGTTTAAAATTAGCAATTTATTTTAGACTTTGCTTCTTGCTTTTAAGATTTACACATTTTTCTTAAAAACTATTCTGAACTTATATATTGAATATATATATATATATATATATATATATATATATATATATATATATACAAAAATACAATATTGTACTTGAATAGGGATCAATATCTGCGTAATAAAATGGATATAAAATGTGCAAATATTACAAGCGACTACTCCGCTCGCCTGATCATAATTCATGACGATCTATGGTAGCTCGATCACTACTTCTTTCACCAGCCAATCATCATGAATTGAAGATCTATTTATATGGTATAGCATTTCCCCTCAGGACACTTTCATGAGCTTATCGTATCGTTATGAGGAGAAATTGGGCATTTACGAGACCTAAAGGGTGCGCAATGCGCACTGCGCATCAATATACTAGATAGACATCTATAATAAGATGAACACTCGGTGTATATCATAGTGTCTGTTCTCGAATTATATATAAAACGTTATGATACTCAAGAATATGTTATGCATCTAATAAAATGCATTTTCAACATGTAATTTGAATGAAAAAATGATACTCTCCGATGATATATCCACATTTATGTCACTCACATCATAACTTACTTTGACAATTCTGAATATATATTACGAAATGGATCGATGTTTGCTCAGCTTCTCGAAATAGGTAACTGAAACTAAATTATTAGCAGATATCTTTGTTTATCTTTAAGTTCATGCGCTGCAACGGCAGCATCAGATGTTTAAGCGATAAAACATTCATTCTGGAACTGCTAATATCTAAAGAAAGATAAACAACGACCTTGCTGCTTCGATCTTCCATAAATAAGGGAAACAAAAGCCCACAAGCAAATAAACATTTACACAAATAAGGCTCTCAATTTCCCGTAGAAGTCAACTCAATTCATTACATTGAATAGGAAAAAGAGAGAGAGAGCGAGAAGCTATTTCAATCGTGTCTCCAAACATTCCCATTTGTCTGTCACCTCTTGTTCTCTCTCTTACGAAGCAACTTTGAACCAATGACATCAAACGGGAAATTCCCTTTTCGAGGGAAATTACAAGCAACATTTTTCTGGGAAAAGGGACTTTGCTTAAAATAAAAAGAGGAAAATTTCCCTCCTGAGGGAAATCGAAGGGAAATGTTTGGAGGAAAGGGATTTTTCTTAATATAAAATAAAATGTCTATATATTGTAAGTATAGCTCTTGTTGTTAAAATATAATTAAAATCGTGAATACCGATACCAAGTCCAAGTGCACCAATTGGAGCATATAATGATAACTAATTGATATATATCGTATGTAATGACATGTGTGTAATGATACAGGCCTATGTAATGATATGTATTGTATGTAATTGAATCGTACGTTTGAAGAAGGAAACAAATCCAAAAAGCTGTTTTGTGGGAAATTAAAAAAAACTGTATAATATGTTTATTATTTATTGGAAGGAAACAATATTGCTACTGAATATTTAAAACGGTCTTCTCATACTTTCGTACTGTTCAGACGGTTTACAAGTATTGTATTTTTTCCTGTAGAGTTAAAAAAAGTTGGTGGATTTGTTTCCTTCTTCAAACTTATGGAAAAACGTCTGCACATTTTTAAGTGCTGAGACGTAAGAATGGAAAAATCGACCAGAAAATGAAGAAAAACCCAAGAGAAACCTTCAAATGAATGTTATTTACAAGAAATGTATGCACAATGAACTCAAAAGTTACAAGTAGAGGGCCTAAGTAATAAATTCAATTTTTTCCCAGTCTATCAACTGACAGAAATTTCGAACTATAAATGTGCAAAACTGCTTTCATTTCGTAACAGTGATAGCAATAGTTGCTATATGTAAACATCTGTTAACAATAGCAGTTAAAAATATCAGTGTATGAAAACGTATCTAAATGCGAGTTAGTTATTCCCGTCTGTCAAAAAGAAGTTTAAAACAATATTTTAGAATAACCTAATTACTTGTATCCTGTTACGTGTGCAGTAGAAATATGGACAAAGGTAGTTTAGTTCCTACCATAACTGTTGTAAAACTATTATATGTAATTATCGGAGCTTGGATTTACTGGTGGAGAAGAAACAGTATATCAAAACACAACTTAATTAGGAAAGTATAAAGCGGTGGGTAGGGGGAAGCGTAATTGTTTCATGCTGAATTAGTATAACTTGCGACTAGCGACAGGAAGGCAACATTTTTTTCAGCTCTTCTCGCAGGGCTGGGCAGCCAAGTGAAACACTTCCGGTAGGAATAGCCCACTCTCGCTTATCCTGAACGATAAGTAACAGCGAGAAGCTTTCAAGCCGCTAGCTGCAGTTTGGTCTTGTGGCCAAGACGTCGGAGAGCTGATCTGAAAATCCGGCGTTCAAACCCTGGCGTTGATTCTTTACATATTTTTTTAAAAAAGAAAATTAAAGTTTTTTCGTTTTTTATGTAAATACACAAAAGGAAATTTAATAAAAGTTGTGATTTACAATTTTAAAAGATGCCACTAAAAACTAGGATGACCCACCAGGGCTGTGCAAGGGAGGAGAGTCAGGGTGCGTCGGAAGGGAGCTGGGCGGCGTCAGCCGCGGGGGGGGAGGGCACAGTCCCCTGTTAGCGGTGGGAATACCCAAAAGTACTGTTTACTCAAAATTTCTGTTTAGGCAAAAGTTCTGTGGCGTATCGGAAGTGTTTCCAAGTGTGCTCCGGAAGTTGCCAAAATGGCTGCCCAGCCCTGCGCGTCGAGCTGAAAAAAAAATCTTGCGACAAGAAGAGCTGAGCCATCCTCGCGCATGCGCATTACTCCTTAACAGGAAATAGTACTTCCAAACAACTGCATCCAGTTGGCAATTTAGCGTGTTGATAGTATGTTCGGAAGCTAATGAAAGTAACCCTGGATCGAAACTTGTTGTAGTTTTTTTTTCTTAATGAAAATAACTTTTCTCTTTTTTTATATGTATAAACGAATTAGAAAATTTAATAAGATTACTGAACAAACACATGTGGAGGTTAGATAAGTCAGGTACGGTATTTTTGTTATTGCACGCACGATTAACTTGTGTTTTCAGAATGAACTCTAACTGTCACTAGTCACAAGTGCCATATAGTAGTGTCTCAAATACAAGGAACTCCTATTAAGGCGGGATCATTCTCGCACCGGCGCATTACTCCTTTACCGTAAATGAGACTGACAAGCAGACAATTTCCAATTATCAATTTAGTGGATTGGTAGCATGTCGGAAAGCTAATACGGAGAACCCAAGATCGAATCATAGTGTTATTTTCTTCGTCTTTTTTAAAGAAAAAAAAGTTTTTCTTTTCATATATATAAACGCATTTAGCTCCTGCGTAGCCTAGTCGGTAGCGCGCTCGACTTCAGTACGAGCTGTTCCGGGTTCGATTCCCGGTGTTGACCCAGCATCGTGAGGACAATTGGGGAGCTACTGTGCATAAAATACAGTGGCGATCATAGTGAGAGCTTCGGCTCTCCTCTCCCAACCCGTCTGGACAGCGTGGGAGCAGTAGACCAATTCCTCCCTTCGGAGAGAGGCCTCATCCAGTAGTGGATTGAATATGGCTGTGATTTATTATTATTATTATATAAACGCATTAGGAAATTTAATAAAATTAGTGACAAAGGGCAAGTAGAAGTTTGGTAAAGTCAGGTATGGTGTTCTCTTTTATTGCCCACGCGACTGAATCGTGTTTTCTCAGACATTCGAAAATAGAACTTCTTGTTTTGAGACGCTAGTGACCTTGTTCCCTTCTTCAAACTGACTAATATTTCCAAGGCCAGATAAATCATTCTATAAGTAGCTATCGTTCTTTTCTTCTACCTTATGATGAGCGGGTATAAATTGAGGTGCATTTTTAGTAAAAAATTAATTTCGATTTTTTAGCGTTTGTTCACTTCTTCAAATTGCTGGTTCATTTTTTCTAAACTGTGTGAATTTTATGGACTTCCTTTTCACTGCCTCAAAGGAAGAAAAATGTATAATCGCAAGACCAGAGCTTTCCTTCGAAATTACAAAATAAAAAGGAATTTCTCTTAAAAATAAAAAAAAACTTTAGGTGAAGGAGTACTAAACCCGGGACCACTGAATCCCAAGTCCAATGCCTTACCCATTTTTTTTTACCATTTTATTAAATCTGAATTGGACTCCAGAATCAGAATAAACGGAAAATATTACAAAAAACGTTAAATGAAAATAAAGTTATAAAACAAATTATACAATAACATTTCAAAATAACCTATTTAAAATTTAAATAAAATATAACTAAAAATAAAATTATGCGATGAACTGGTATCGAACCCGGAGCCACTGCATTTTAACTCCAATGCCTTATCCATTACTCCACGTAGCCAACTATCACCGAGTTCTTTCTGAGAGCTCTTTATATCAATTCCGTACACGAGTAACAGACGCTACTAATTACGTAGTGTTCACACGCCATGGTTGTCCTCTCTGCAGACAAGTCTCTGCCATTTTGTTCCGTTCTCCCAACAGTTCTGTTTGTTTAGAAAACAGGAAACAATCTGTTTTACCATTAACAAGTTTCGGAGAAAAATAGCAGCTAAGAAAGTAACTGCTATTTTTCATCGGTTGTAGCAGTCATAGCATTTTATCCCATGTAGCAGTGAAAAATAGCTGTTAAGCTAGTTTTGCAAATCTCTATTTCGCACCTATTTTTGAAACCTTTACTAATGTTTTTTGCTTTCTTTATGTATTGTATAGATGCGCCATCCCTTCCAGATATCAAATCCGGCATAAAGTAGATTTTCACATTTTTGGCGTTTATTGCCTTCTTCAAACTGCCGATTCAATTATTCAGTATAAATGATAAACACCAATTAGTTTGTTGTCAGTCCTGCAGAAAATGTTTACCAAATTTATTCTGAGTCGAGACTTTTAGACATTAATCATGGAAAGGAAGAAACAGGATTGTGTACTGAATTTATCACATTGTACAAATTGTGATTATTTAAGTTATGGAAAGTACTATTGAATATGATCTTTCGCTGTGTCCAGGATTCATAGATTACGAAAATACCTTACATTCAGTCTCTTTGGCAGCAGAGCTTCAAATCACCTGATCATAAAGGTACGATATTTGTCATTAAACTACATCAACAGAGTGAAAAAATTCGTGGTTGGAATAGAATAAGGCAGAAGCACTCAGGCTCTGCGGGCGGTTTTGGAGAAAATGAACAAAAATTGAACTAGAGTGAATTTGGAATTAATTGCGGATATTTTAATCACCTACAATTTGCTGATGATATTATCATATTTATTTCAAATGTAAAAGAAACTACAAGCTAGAATGGAAGAATTTGAATAAAGGGGGAAGTAAAGATAGGACTTCAAATGAACTTAACTAAAACAAAAGTAATGTGCAACCAACAGACTGAGCTTAAATAAATATACATTCACGGAGGGAAGATCGCTGTAGTTGATGGGAATAGTCATTTGGGGCAGCAGAACATTAGGGTGAAACGAAAAAAATCAGTTCTTTGTGTTTGTTTTCTAATAGCGAAAAAGACCGAATTTAGACTTCGTGAATTAGTTGGTAAAAGTTTTTTTATTTCTAAAAACTATACTTGAGAGGCAGCAAGGAACTTAAACACCTTTCTCTTTTTAACAAAATGAGGTTTTAACATCCAAATGTTTAGTATGAAGTCCTTAAAATATTCTGAATACGTGGAAGATTACATAATACCAATATGTAGTACAATGTTGAGCAAATTAACATTGTAATCTGCAATAGTTTAAAAAAACACTAAAAACTGGTGTGATATACCACGTATCTGATGCTAAAAACAACGTTTATGTGGGGTTTTACTTCAACAACATGAAACCAATATATTAACACACACAATGGTAATACAACTACTTAATGTGTCCACCACTGCCTTTGATAATGTCTAAATTTGCTGTAGCATACTCCGAAATTGTTTTCAAAATGCTATCTGATTTTTTTGTTGGTCATTCAACACTAAAAATTTCTTACTCTTGGCATTCGCTTGTTGGTGCAGACTGCATTTCCTTTAGATTTTAGAATATTCAACAACTTGTCTATGAAGTTAAGGTCAAGGGGTGCTTCCAGTGTCAGAGAAATATCACAGGCAAGTCCTTAGTAGACCTGGAACAGAATGGCCACAATGGAACTACCTCTAAAGCACAAAGTTTTCTTGTCATTTTTACTTTGTGTCATGGAAGTATTTTCCAGTATAACCATGATCTGACCGCATCTTCTGCCAAACAGGACGTGTTTCTTGTCCATTTTTCATGTCATGACGTACTGTTCAATACTGGTCAGCAAACATTTCTTCTAGCTTTGTTTCCTAGTTGTTGTTGTTTTTTTAATGATGATTTGCATAACACAAGTCAGTCTACATGAGCACATTTCAATGCATATGCGCTCCTCGTTATGCTTTTGTCTTGGAAGTGCGATCATCGCTAGGCGCTCAATATACCTAAAGCTAAAGTTGGGAAGCGTTATATCACCCCTATGTCCATCTGACTTTGTTGATAATTTCAAACTCAGCAACCAGTAGAACCACGAAGGCGGTTGAGGTGTTATTGGAAATATCTCGGCGAACGTTTAGCAGTGTCACATAGATCAACCGAATTCACCACATCCTCTTTATCAGCACTAGCGAAATAAAGTTCGCTTGAAGCTGTTCTCGGAATTATACATCTCCCAGAAGGTTGGTGGTCAGGGTCAAAATTCTTTTTCACTTGTTTTGTCAGCCGACTTAAAGAAACTAAAAAAAATATTAAAACTTTTCATTTTTGACCTTTGAAGTTTCTTAAGGTTATAGAACATCACCTGTAATTATTTTATTACCATGGTGAAAGAAAAGAGAAGTTACAGTCAGGGTCTAGATTCTAGGTACCACCCGGCATTCGGCTCTTAAAACTGACGGAAACCTTAGAAAGCCTGTCAGGACAGCCGACTTGAGCAGAGTTCGAAGTTTCCTCCGCTACCTCAGTGTTTATCCGAAGTCAACGAACATAACCAGTAGACCATGAGAGCTGGGTCTAATTAATTGAGTTATTAAAATCGTGAATAAGGTGGTGAGCTTCTAAGGACGGAGCCTGTAATTTTTGGTAAAGTGAACTAGAACCATTCCGTTCAATGGACTCTCACGCTGGGTCTAATTTTAAAAAATTGAATATATTTAAGGCCTTTAGGCATCTTTGGTTTAGGCCAAGATAAGGTAGAGGAATATATATGGGGAAGGTAGCGGCCAGTGTCTTAAGGTACTACTCGGGATTTGCCTGGTGAAACTGAGGGAGTGGAAAATTTTAGTCCGGATATATGGCCACGAGATTCAAACCTATGTATCTATCCATTGCCGATCCGAATTCCGCAGCGTTACCACCTGGACTATGGGAGCTGGGTAGGCTGCAACTGGATTAATAATGACTATTAAATCACTATTAAGGTACGGGTCACTCGAGTACATTTCTCCACCGAGCCGCCGTAACTCAGTGGTATAGCGTTGGCGTAGCATTCGGGAGGTCCTGGGTTCGATCCCACCGGCCGACCATCTGGACTGAGGTTTTTCCAGGGATTTTCCTCAGTCGCACCAGGCAAATACCGGGATGGCACCTCCAATATAGGCCCTGGCCGACACCTTCCAACATCCTTTCCCCTCCCCCGTCCTGGCCTGAGCCTTAGATGCGTAAAGGCCATAAATAGAAATTAAAATTTCATTACATTTCTCCCGCGATTAAATTTGTTTGATTGTAGTGTTCTTGAGCGTTTACAAGTAAATTATATAATAAGTGATCAACTAATTAATAATAGCTTAGTTACTCGTATAATAACCTAAATAATAATTCATTGTATTTTTAAAAAATAATTAATAAGAAGTATCTATTCTGCTACGAGGTCTATGGCAGAGCTACTAGCGAATGGATTCAAAATCGCGTGCTCTGAACAAAAACCCATTAGTTTTAGCGCAGCTAGAAATGGGGAAGCGTGCTAAGTCTATCTATTATGAGGTCTATGCTAATATTTTGCAATATACGGATAGGTGCGGACACTACACGAGTTATAATTTTTTTTATTGAAAGTCCTTATCCAAAGCAACGTGTGTACATTACTCCAGCATATAAGATATCTGTTTTGCGTTCCTGTTATAGTGTTCACGAAGGAATTTTAAAAAATCATCACGTAGAATTTAATAAAATTGATATAGCCTAATTAGAAATCAAATAGAGTAAGGTGACCGATGATGGCCACCCCCAACAACTTTTCCTTACAACTTCAAAATATCTAAAGAGAAAAGAATCACGCTAGGTGGGTTTCAAACATTGGTCTGTCCACTTACCATTAAAAGGAAAATAATGAACTATACTGTAGTACTTATGGAGAACAGAGAGGAAATGTGTAAGTGCTCAAAAAGACCATCATAGGAATACTATACCCAATGATGGCCACACCCGTCGCCTATGATGGTCATTAAAAGAAGAATTACAATTTGGTACAAAAAATAGTCACATGTATGTTAGGCAACAGTGCATAATAGGTATTTAAGATATGGAAAATACAATGAAATTTGTAGTCGAATATTTCAAGCTACTTAAAAGTTGAGTTGAGTGGGTACATAAAAAGTTGAGTTGTGCAGGTGCAAGCTGAAAAGTAGTTCTATTAGTAGTGCGTTCTACGTGAAAACTTTCATGAAAATCCTAAGGAAAGCACTAAATAGTTGTTCGTAAATTAAACTATAACATTAACATTCCCTGTTTCTTTTTAGAATCGGGTCTTAAAAGCAACCCGAACTATTTATTTCGTACCGTATAGATAATCTCCATTTTAGCTAAACACAAAATCTGCAACATTTACCGTTTTGGGTACCAGAGTCTGTAGCTTAACCTATTCCACATCAAATCATTTGCCGCAAAAATATTTTGTTTTGGTCAGGATACCATATCACTGTGCGCACGTTTCATGAGCCCACAGATGACACAGGACACACTGAATCCAATCAACTGTATTTGTAGCACTTCTCTGATAGTATTTTTTTTCCACAAGACACGCAGCAATCAGAAACATCACCCGACAACTTCAATTTCTTTCTGACACGAAAGGTTTTTACCAGTGGTACGTGGGATACAACTGGAAATAACACCATGGAGTTGCTTGCTCAACGCTGTCCGAAGTACCTTGAAGAGACGAATGATCGCCTTTGCCTGTGGTACGCGTGCGCATGAGATCTTTAAGTTGCTTATCGCGAAGCGTCTTCATTTTATTTGGAGAAACGGGATTGAATTTTATGCTATTGCACACGTTTGTTTCTTGCCATAGTTTGTATTTTCATCAGTGGAACAGGGTACAACGCAGAGGAGCTTATGTGGTTGTCAGTATCTGAACGGGATATCTATCTATCTTGCTTGCTTTCACACGGGAAGGAAGAACAAGGGGTAACACTGTTACTTGTACTTGACCATCATACAGACCATTCGCTGTGACCATCATAGGGATACGAGAATCACCCTCTCACTTGACGTCACAGGCTGTACACACGTGACTGCAAGAAACAGCCATTGAACCTCTGGTAACAGCAAGGATGACGCAAATTGGATAATAGCGTTGAACACAAATTAAGCCTAGAACTACGCAATGTTTTCATGTCTCATTTTATAACGTACCCTGTAAATTATATATTTACATTTTATAAAACAACTACACAAATACTACTTAACAGAATTTCCAATGAATTGGACAGCTTTCTTAGCGTGTTATCACGTACTTCCGCACAGCATTATTACTGCCACCTGTTGTGTGTGTGCGAAAATATCAAGGGGTGACCATCATATGCTGTGTGACCATCATCGGAAACCTTACTCTACGCAACGGGAAAATGATCATCCATGCGCTATAAATATAGAACTATTTTTTCCCCACACCAATCAAAAAAGAGAAATTTTGCACGTTATAAATTATACTTAATGATTGATAAGTATCCCCCATTATCTTTCATTTGAAATCATATTCCAAGGTTTCGGATTTCAAATAAAAGTTTCAATACATAATTTTCCCCCACCAGTGATCGCAGATGGTAGGCATCGCGAGGAATGAAGAAGTTGAGAAATATCGATTGTTTAATTAGACGAAGGTAGACGAATAATTCAGTGTAGATGGTGTTTTGTTCAGTTGTACAGAGAGTTAATTAATAATTAAAGTTCTCCACCGTTAATGAAGGTATATGGTTGTATCTCGGCCTCCATTTTTTTTTTTTTTTTTTTTTTTTTACTTTAGAACAAGAATAACAGCTTTAGTGGTCTATATATGGTTCATTTTTCCCAGGTGAGTGAGAGAGAGTAAGTGAGATAGAGAGACAAGGGGGAATAAATAGTATGTAGAAACGTGATGTGGTATTCCAGGATCAATGAATGAGGCACATATTCCTCTGGTCTCATTATCTTTCACCTGTTCAACCCACTGTGAAATTTATTGGTGTTGAAAATGGATTGTGGGAACCAGATATAGCCACATTTTGACTGCCGCTTTCCGCAATCCACATGTAGTATCCAGTGTTTCACTCTTTCATCTTTAACTACTGTGAAAGCATGCAGAAGGCGAAAGTACATGCCTCTTGTTTCCTCTGTATCTTTTCCTTTTTCTTTTATGATATTGTAGATACAAAAAGACAACTTTCAGTGTTCGAAAGACCATTTTTTAGTAGTTAAAAAGTATATTTAAATTAAAAAATAAAAAGTAACTGAGACAAGATACTTGTCCCTCACTGTGATATACCGCTATCCTTGATTTCTGTCGGTATCCAGGTAAAGAGGTTATGTTTCCCAACTACTCTCGTTCTAACTATTTTATATTTTACAATTTTCCCTGGATTAAATTTCAGCTTTAGATTTGCTATTTGTGAGGAGGGGGAAATTGTGCTGCAATTAGCAACTGTCGATATATCGTTTCTGGAGGAGCAGTCCTGTTATTATCTTAATTGTAATGGATGCCATGTAATAGGGTCATTAAAGACTTAACACATTATAAACGTCTTATGGTTTGGGTGTATTATTAAAGCTAAATAATATTTTCCAGAACTAAACATTCTTGTGTGTTGAAAAGGATATAATGACGTAACAACATACAGTGTGTTTTAAAACTACTCCGACAAACTTCGGCAGGTGATTCCTCACAAGTAAACAAGAATGAAGTTTCTTTGAAGAAATGTCGAAACTTGCATAGTTTCAGCTCATAGTTACGGCACCATCGTCACACATGACGTCATATCTCTACAAATAATGACGTAAGCGATGTCGGCTTAGTAAATCACACTGAAAGTAACATCCAATACATTCATTTAAGTGATGTTTGTGATTGACAAATGCAAATTGCAGGGGATTTCATGCTTGCCGTATCATCGACAATGAAATCTCTTATGCGACACCCCCGTCAATCCGAAACACTACCTCAAATGGATGTATTGGGTACAACTTCGAGTGTGATTTGCTTAGTCTACATCGCTTACGTCATTGTATGTAAAAAATATGATGTCATTTGTGACGATGCTGCCTTAACTTTGGATGCCTGTAGCTCGGAAACTATGCATGTTTAAGCATTTCTTCAAAGGGAACTTCCTTCTTGTTTTGAAGCGAGGAATCACGTCCCTAAGTTTCTCGGTGTAGTTTTAAACCACGCTGTATTCAGTTACAAGTGAGAAGTATCCATTGATTGAAGTGTTGACTGTTGGGTACACAGGATTTAGATAAATCAATGACTGCAGAGAAGGCAATTTATATTACATGTCAGATATTGGAGACCGCTAGGACACTACTTCTCGTCTTGGTGGATAATTAGGTAGTATTTGATGCATGTAGTATTGGGATTGTTGTATCTATTGTGTACTAAACTGTAGTCCACATATTTGGATAAGGAACCTGAGTTCAGCATGCAATAAGGATAAAGAATGTCTAGCAATGTAATAATAAGTAGAACGTTAACAAATTTAGAGAAATAATGCTGTTTTAATTTGACATATTGTTTTTGTTTTTAATTATTGTATTAAACTCCAAAAGGTCTTCTTCATAAATGCTGTTTTTAATTTCACGATCTTTAAAGCAAATCTCTGGATTAAAATCTACGAGACCTTTCTCTAAATGTTATTCTAATCTACTGTCCTGATTCTGGAAACTTCCCTGGATTACGTTCTACAGAACTTAATCTCCGGATTATTTTTTCAGATGTCCTTAATTTCAGTTGTACTGGACTTCTCTGTAAGTGTTGCTAAATTATGAAGAACTTGTCTATAAATGTTGTTTTGATTTTAAAACTGTCCTGAGTTAATCTCTATAGAACTTCTCCCTAAACACTGCTTTAGTTAATAGGTATTTTTTTGTAATTTCTCTGGGTTAAATTCTACAGGACTGGTGTGTGAATGATGTTTTAACTTGACTTATACGTATACCTTATTTTTTTTTGTACAAATTTTATTTTCTTATTTAAGTTGGGCTCTGTTTTAACGTCATATGTTTATAGTTTTTTTTTCTTTGAGTAACGTTTCGACGGTGCAAAGTGAAAAGGGTATAAGCGCCAATTTTTGTGAATTAGTAATTCTCTCACTATTCTGTGGTACACTAATCTACCGGGCATATGTTCATCTGCTTTTTCGTAAGAAATAAATGCATAAACGTTAAGTAACATAGAATTTTAAGACTTTTTTTTGTGTGTGTGTGTATCCTGAAAAAAATATGATTTGACCTTTTAGGTTTCTACCGTTGACTTATTACTGTTAGCTTACTATTTTGATAACTCACTAATTTCTATAAGTTTAATATACGTTCATTATATCTTCTTTCAATCTAAAGTTCATTAATTCAAAGAATTACCTTTTGCATACATTAACTGTTTCATTGCAGTATGTTTTCATTTGCTATGCCTTTGATTAAGTTCTCTTTAATTTTATTTTTCGTCTTTATATGTTTTGAACTTAGTTTAATATGGATTGATTGAATTTTACTTAAATTTTATCTAAGGCCTTTAGGCAACTCTGGCTCAGGCCATATAGATGATAAAACCTTGGTAAACATTATTTTGTATGGGCCATTATAGTGCCTTTTGACTTCGGCCTGTCACGATTATCCGTCACGCTTTAGTTAAAATCCACAATCACAAACATCCATGCCCCAGCTGGAATTCGAACTCGAGACCTTCGAGTCGCTGGCTTAGTGCCCTAAACCACACTGCTACCAGGTCGGCGCTACATAGATGAGGATAAGAGAATTGGTGGAATGAAGGAAGTGGGAGAAAACGGGAGGGGAGAACCTCGAGAAAATCCAAGCACACGATGTTTGTTTGCCACGAAGCCCACATGCCATGAACTGGGATCGAACCGAGGATCCAAAGCACCCGAGTTGTGCACCGCCAGAGCTAAAATGGGTCACCGGGTTAAACGGATTATTCGGGTCAGTTTTTGAAGCAGGGCGAAGCAGAGACTTAATTCTCTCCCTGTTATAAAGTCTTTCTACCTGCGGTGGTCCGTAGCAGGGGTGTTACAGCAGAGTAAAAAAACTACGACCCTGGAACATATGGAAATCTCCAAAAAGAAGAAAATCCTTCTTTAGAATGGTTATTTGAAAGAATTTTGTGTTGGAAGTATTAAATAGGATAAAAGCATTAAAATCTTTCAGAAGTCACAAAATCCAGCAGTTCACTTCTCAATGAATCTTTTAATATTTGTTGGTTCTAACCACAGGAACAAGACTGGTTACGGTCACAGTGTCAAGATTTGATCATCGGGTCGCTGAGTAAACTCACTCTGGTGATTTCGGTCAAGACCGGTTACCGAGTCATTCAAGTCAAGACCGGTTACCAAAAGTGACCCTGTTTCAGCTCTGGCCACCGCGACCCAAGTTTAATACTAAGTATTCTATGGTGTGCTGTAAGTTTGTGATTCATGTGATTGTAGATGTTCAAAGTTGGACTGCTCGTCTTTTAAGAAATATTTCGATGAAATCGTAAATCTGCTGTTTGTTTCTTGAATTCGAAGGTATTCATGTCGAAGCAACTTTTGCAATGGCTGTGCTGTTTGCATCTGGGATATCGATAAATGAATACATTTGGCCGCACTTCTGCAATGAATCACTTGTAAGCATTTTAGATTTGGGGGGGCATACGAGATTTGGGGGGGGGG
>JAGDQP010004691.1:34981-83262 GCA_022664845.1 Lepisma saccharinum | reverse complement strand
TTTTTACGGCTAAAGAACTTGGCTCCACTTTTTGCACCTCTGGTGTTTTTGTTCGGATTATATCTACCGGGACAACTAACAAATCGGCAGAAACACTGCGCCAGAACTTCAAACAGGCCATACTTCGCTTTCCAAGCGCTATTTATACTTGGTTCGTTAGATCACTAGGGATGACTGTGAATCGGTATAGAAATTTTCCCTCTGGGAATGGACAATTTGAACAGCTTAAGAGAAAACTGTGTTCCATCGATTACATATAATGAAAAGAAAACATCAAAACTTATTGTTCTAACCTATTTCTGTGTAATCTGTGTATAACGAAAAATTATCTAATCTGACTTTTGTAACCTACGTCAGTGAATTTTGTACAATGTTGAAATATGCTAAAGGGAACAATTACTTAGAAGTATAATGAAGAAACTGTATATTTCCTTTAGAAAAATGAAAAATCGATATCTTGCCGGGAACGAAATCCGGGTCACATAGCTGCTTATCGGATGCTGATACCCATTACACTACAGCAATTCCTTCGTTGTTCTTTCCCACTGTTATTAATGCTTTAAGAAGTTCAGCACAGTACTACTAGATCCATGAGCCATGTAGTAACGGGCGGGAACTGGTGGAGTTTAACTTATAATAAAACTATCCTACCATATGATGAGACTTTAGGGCACTAATACCAAAGCTAAAATGCAATGAAACAAAATTCCAACAGTTTTCAATTTTAACAAGTTGCCTTGCATAGCTGATTGTTCCAATAAGATTGAATTAGGCTACTTATAACAATCAGCAGCAATGTTGTTCAAACAAGCCATTTATGTTGTTCCAACAATTTAGTTTCATTCTTGTTTGTGAAGTGCAGCATATAAAGTTTGACAAGGTGAAATCAAGTGACTGGCAACCTTGTTTCAAGTCGGCATGAGCTTTATAATGAACATATTTTGTATCAACGAAAGCATATTTATGATAGAGTAATTCCTGTACAAAACTCAATACTTTCGTTTTCCACACACTGGAAAAATAATGAAATTAGCTTGGCTTCTTAGGTGTCTTGGAATTATCTCATTCCACCCTATTTTATTTTGCATTCTATTGTAGTTACTGCACGCCGTCTTATTATTTTTCCCAAGGAGTAAGGAGGCCAATAAATATTACCCACCACAATGCGCACAGTGCCTGCCATCTTCCCTAATGCGATAGCTCGTCCAGCCAAAATTTACTTAACTCATGCTGCCATCTATCGTCGGATACTAGAACTCGATACTCCTCATACGGTATGCGTTGCTTCATGATGTATTTACCGATTCTTGTTCATAAATTGAAATGTGCCGATTTGAAATGTAGTTAGTATCTCACGCATAGGAAAGTTCATCAGTAAGTTAAAAAAAAAGCCTTTTCCTTTCCTCGATGTTATTTCAGGAAGATGGCAAGCACTCTGGCTCAGGTCGATAGAGTTGGGGAGAGTATATGGGAAGCCGGATGTTTGAATTCGCCGTCTGACATTAGACTGGCGCGACTAAGGAAGAAACACTTTAAAAAACGGTCAGGATGGCAGGCAGCTACCCTAGCCAATATCGATCAATTTTGTCCACTATTCGACCGATACTTGCCCAATATTCTGTGCTGCTAGGTGAGGATCCATCCTAGGATCTTCAGAATGCGAAGTCAAAGGAAGTTCTACGAAATAAGCTATAGCCGCTCGGTATGAAAAAAAAATATGTTATTGGTTACGACTGCAAGCTACTTATAGTAGGAACTAACAAGAAAACTATTTACTAAAATATTTTTTTTACAAAACATTGTCTCCAAAATAATGTGAAAAGTAAAAACTAATGAATATAATTGCTAAGAATTCTAATTTAGTAAATATCTTACAACCTTGCAGTCAGCAAGAAATAAATATAGCTTAAGAAACCCTAGACTGTAGTAGACTAGCGTCACTTTACCAAAAAGTGAATGTAGAAAAGCATTTTTGGTGAAAAACGAATAAAGTTTTCTCCTTAATTGAGTTTGGACTGTTGAACTTTGAATTGTTGTTTATCCCGCTTGTGTTTGTTGTTATCGTTATGTAGAAGAAAAACAAAATAGCAGCTAAAATAGAACGTAGTTTTTAAAGTTTGGACATATAAACGATTAAAACACAGATAGTTTGCCCCCTCAAAAAGAAGTATTTATATTAATAGTCACTGTATTACATTCTTGTATTAACATACTTCATGTTTTCCTGCAATTATTTTGCAGCCTTTATACATGCCTTGCCTCATGTTTTTCGTGCTTTATTGATTATAAAGATTTATTATTCGTAATAATAACACTTTAATAAACTTTGAAATATTAGAATGTACACAAACTTTTAAAATGAACACAACAATAAATTCAATATGTGAAGCACATTTTATATTCATAGTCTAGTAATCTATTATTCAAGGAATAAGCATATCGTTATTTCCATTTCACATTTTGAATTGATAATCACTATTCTAAATAGTCCTGAAATGTCTATTTAACATTTTCAATCAATAATCACTATTATGAAACAGTTCAAAATCGTAGAGAAATCAAACATTCAATCACCTTCGTAACTCTCTACATTTACATTTTAAAACACTTTCAATTTTCTTTTGTTGCAACTACATAATGGTTTGTTTTGCACCCAGCAGAGCAGCCACAAAATATTAATTCAACAGTCGAAATTGGTATTGGTAGTAAGAGCATTAGTCTTGGAACAAGTTTTCATTATATTTTGTCCAACCTCTTCTGGTGCAGACAATTCGCGGATGTTAGACGTCAGCTGTCTCATAAACCCTGCCTGGTAATCTGCTCTTTGTACTTAAAATTTTGAGACATCACTTCTAGGAGGATGCGGTTCTGGAGATTGATATTTATGATATTAGCTCATCCTGGCTGCATCACAAGTCTCCTCTTTTTGGAAGTTATAAATCATATATATATATATATATATATATATATATATTCTGCTGATCTGTGTATTCGGTTGGTGCAATGAAATGTCCGCCCCAGATGCATCATGTCCAAAGGCCAAAAAAAATGAAAACTGCATTACCTGGTTAATCAAAGTAGTTGCCGCCTGAATCCACATACTGTTACGATCGCTCAGTAAACGGTTGGATTGCGTGGCGAACGAAGTCTGGAGTCTCCGATGCGAAGAAATTTTCAACTACATTTTGCACGCCCGACCATCAGGAGAGGTTTTCCCTTCCAAGAACTGATCAAGATGCCGGAAGAGATGGTATTCAGTGGGAGAGAGATCGAGTAAATACGGCGAGTGAGGAAGGGTTTCGTATTGCAGCTCTTGAAGAGCCTGCACCATTCTTTGCGTGACGTGTGGGTGATCATTGTCATGGAACATGAGGACGCCATATTTGTTGACCATTGTTGGATGCTTGCGGTGCATTTCATGGAGTTCAGCACTGTAGCGATCTGCAGTGATGGATTCGTCTCACCTGAAATAAAAAAACATGATGGATCACTACCAACCATAGACCACAATACCAGAAACAACACCTTCCGTGCATGGGTGTGGATTTCAACAGCTAAAGGGCGAATCGTGACGGACCAAAATCAAAAGTTACTAGACTGGCTTATACAAAAATAAAGTTTACCAAAGTTAACACCTTCCGTGCGGAGGAGGTGATTTAGAACACTGTTCTGAACGTTAATCTCGATTCAACAATTGTCCTGGCCATTTACAATTATCATAGCATCTAAAGTGACAGTCCGATGCCGAAAACTTTCCCACTTACACCCAGAGAATTGCACATCTCGAGACGGCGATTCAGTTTGCCGCCAAATCATGTGGCATCCCAAGTCCACCTTTTTCACCTTACCGATCGCATGGAGTCGCTGACTGACAGTGGTATGATCTATGCCTAACTCCTCTGCAATGGTTCGAACACTTTTCCTAGGGCCCGCTTCCACGGTGTTCCTAAGCAACTCATCCGAACATATTTGTCACTGCCCGCGGGGCTCATTTTGCAATGTCGTGTCACCGGAACTAAATCTGACAAAACAACGACACTTCATGTGGCTATCGAATATTTGGAATCCCCTTGAGAAGATAAACAACATATACAGCACACATCACAGTGTTGGAAACCATGGATAAGACATGGAATAATATATCCTTGGAATATACGTGGCTTGTAAAAGATCGCGAAACCCATTCCTTTCCGGACTTGTGAATAGGAGTGCTTGTGTGCCCTTTAATTTTCCGTCGGAGGTGTTCTATTCAAATGTCTGGAAGCGAAATATTTTCACCATCCTATTGAAACTACGTAATTTTCTAAGATATTTAATCTCATTTCTTATCCACCGTTTGCAACACTGCAATATATGCTTTAAATAAGTTGTTTTATCATCAGCAGGGAATACCAGATATCGAATAACCCAATGTTTGAAAATTGTAAACACTGACAACCAGGCGACATCGTATTTGTACTCCTGATATTCTCTATCTTGTTAGAAAACACTCGCGCCAACATAATTTTCAGTCAAGTCATCGTTTCTGATTTATTGAGACTATCTTCCCATTATAAGCGTCGACTTTGAATTAGAAACGCTGTATTTCTAAAACGAAGCAGAATTTCACCCATGTTTACAGCAACAATGTTTTGTTTTTTCTATGTTGGGATTCACATCCCCAAAGTAATGTACTTGTTTCTGAAACACCCCTGTACACGATTTGGTAAAAAAATACTTGTTAATGCCCAATATTTTCTTGTTCTTTTCAGATTCAAAAACACATCGACCGCCTTGCCAGAGGTTTTCTTGAAATGTGCAGAAACCGCCTTCCTGTATAGACCTGAATTGCTTTGCAAGAATCACAGTGATCCGAAACAAGAGAGGAAATAAACTGAGGTGAAGGAACTTGACTAAAATATAAACTTCTTGAGTGTGACGTTCAACTGTTGCAGGGGCAATAAACATTTTCTCCATTGAAACAAAAGAAAAAATAAATACTTGTTTATTTGTTATTGTGTGATAAGAACATATTGTGTGTTTCTCTCTGCCATGTGAGACATTGTTGACAGTGAACCCAAAGAACTTGTAACTAAGAGTGGTATTGGGCTGCAAAATTTTTGTTGGACTCGATTTTTTTTAGTTTCTCATTGGGAAAAAACAATGTCGAGATTATCTGTTGTATTACCAATGTTGATATTATAATTTGTAAACATTTTAAATAATCTCTTCCCTCCAAACATTCATACTGGTACTTTGATGTTCCTAAAGCTATTATCTTGTCTATGTTTTAACAGTTATGATTTACTATTGTGCATAATACCTTTTGGTCAGATGTTTATTTTTCTGAAATTTGAAATTTAATGTATAAAAATAAGTAATAAGAAGTGTAATATTTTCAGCAATCTAGTTATTATTATTTGCTACTGTCACTGTGAAAATAATTATGTACCTAATCCTTACTTACCAGTCGTGTTTCTTGTATCAATAGCCACTGAATTTGCACAGCTCTGGATTTAGCGAATGTCAGGAAAGAAAGAAGTATACATTATGTGTAGTTGATTGCAAAATAGAGGAGTGTCTCTCGGTTTGCAAGTCCTTCCTATCAGTGAAGAGGGAGAAGATGAAACAAGCACTTCTTTTCGGGCAAAACAGCCTAAATGAAACGTTCGTGTAAGTTGGGTTATCCAACTTCTGACTTTGGTATTGTGGATATTTTATTCGTTCAATTTATGCCCTATCAGCAGCTTTAGTATCTTTAAATGACATTATTATACATGATTTTTCTCGAAGCCTAGAAGATAGGCAAACCAACTCACTTAGGGTGGGCGGTGTGTGACTCTGATAGTGTGTGTGTGAAAGCCCAAAGTTTGGAATTTTTCCTTCTTTAAGATAAAACATTATCACATGTCCTGGGTTTTGGCAAGATTTTTTTTTCTGGTATGTAGAAAATATCAAAAGTATTTAAGAGATTTATTTAACATTTCCTAGAAAATATTTAACATTTCAAATACCAATACAGCAACACCTAGTTGAAATTTACTGAAACATGTAATCTAAATTGTCCAGTAGCAAATATTCTTACCGAACATAGAGAAACGAAAATGAAATTTGAAACTTAGGATTGGCAAGTAATTATTCCCTTCTTAATGAATCGAGTACTATAGTGAAGTGATATGTATTATTACAAATCACTGTACTAATTCTATAGAACACTAACGTTATAAATACAATAGAAATGCTTTTTTCCATCAGTTCTTAAAAATGGAGCACGATATTAATACTTTATAATATCTGATAGCATGATGTTATTTAAGTTACCATTTACAAAGAAAATGTTAGTAGCAAAACTACACGAAATATATTGCGTGCTAAGTTATAGTAAATGTAATTTCTCTCTATATGTATTCAACAGTGACAGAAAAAAGAATAGATCTTTGAGCAGCTGATTTTTTTTAATAAACTAATTGACCTGGCTCCCGTCTAAAGAGAGCCAACTAGGAAAGAAGGCGTAGCCCACTCTCGCGCAGGCGCAGAGCTCGAACTATAAGTAACACCGTCAAGCGTTTATTCGGCAATTGACAGTTTGGTCTTGTGGTTAAGACATGGAGAAACAAATCCAGAGGGTTCGAATCCTGGCGGGGGTGATACTTTTTTCTTATTTTTTCTTTCGAAATGTATTTTCTAAGTTCAAATGTATTATTAATAATTGCTTTCTTGCATTTTGCGTAGATTATATAAAATTAGTGAACAAAAAAGGTTACCACGGTAACGTGGAGTTTAGCTACTAAAAGCTAGGATGTATATATACCCACCAGGGCAAGGGGAGCACGGTGCGTCCGAAGGGAGTTGGGCGACGCAGTCCTCGGTTAGCGGTGTGCATTAGCAAAAGTGCTATTTACGCACAAGTGCTGTTAACTTTCTGTTCCATATTGTTTCCATGTGGGCTTCCTTAGACGGGAGCCAGGTCAAGTGGTTCGTGAAAAAAAAATGCCTTTGAGCATTATATGGAGAATATCTTAGATAAATGATTTTTCTCTTTCCAGGCAAGAGAGACGAAGAAACAGGGGAGAGAGGTAGAAGGAGAGACAGAGAAGAAGTAGAAATTTGACGAAGGGAAACGGAACCTGGAATATATTGGGCGAAAATCAAAATTAATATATTATGGCAAATTGATCAGAAAGAACAGCGACTTTTCTAATGTTTTGAGCGAACATTTCAAATTTGCGTACGGATTTCCATAGTTTGATATTTACATTAATGATATGAATTAACATGTGAGTGTTGACTTTATTGCGATATACTGTATTTTATTAAAATCAACGAAGAGAGAAAACACACAAACACACGCACATATACAGAAACAACAGCGAGTAAAAAGGAGCCGTAGAGGTGACACAAACTGGAAAAGAGGAAATTGAAAGAAAAAGAATAAATTGCAGAGTAAAGTAAAGAAGATATTACACGTATTTATTACTACATTCATTCACACACTCATTGGTTTAATCTCTTAACTATCCAGTAATTTAGGATCTCATATTTCTCCAATCTCTTTTCAGAAATAAATCTCTACAATTGTTTTTTCTGTTACTGGTAAATAATATACGAAAAAAGACTTCAGTTTACTGGAAATCGAACCCAGCTTCACATATCAGGAATCAAAGACTCTACCCGTACACTACATTTTACGTTCAAAGTAACTTTTAAGCTTTCGTTACTTGTATGCTTCTGGCACGCAGAAAAAAAAGTGTAAAAGCCTTATGACATCAATTTTACCATAATTTTACTTTGAATATAATTGTTGCAAAGTAAAGGCGTCTGTGTTGTATGTTAACGACTGTTAGCTTCATGGTTTCTTACATATTCGATACGAAAACTCATTTCCTTAGAAGTGACTACTTTTTACTAAGAAGAACTACCTATGAAACGTACAGCATTTGAATCCACTTCAACTTGTATAATTTTTGAAAGGCGGGCACTTAACCTTTTAGCTATGTGTTGCTTTTCCAGACATAAAAGTGTCCCTTCATAGCAAACCACCTTGAAGCGAATACGCCTAATTTGATTGGTTGGTGAGGAACTAAGAAGGTAAGAGCGAGCACACAGAAATCAAATAATTTCGAACGTTCTATAAAAATTCTGCTGTGTATTTCTGTCGGGAATTGATAAGGTAAAAATGGTATCGGAATGAAACAAGATAGCTACATATTTAGACTCACACAAATATTATATTGTTGCGCACCGCTATCGATTAACAATTGGGACGACTATGAATTTTGACCGCCATAAAGATTATTATGTCAGATTATTATGTCGAGACAATAAGTTGCGTACCCCAAATCTTGATCTCATAACGAAATGAGACATGTTTATTTTCCCGAATTTGTATTACCATTACTGCTATTTATACAATTATACCTTTGCTTGCACTGTCTTGCAAAATGGTTGTGTCATTGGCACCTGTGACAAATTATCGGTCCCTATTAAAGGGATTTCCTCTATTATTGTTTTTGCTGGAACGTTATCCGAGCGATAATTGTTACTATTCCTGGTATTGTTACAATTAGCGGGTTTACTACTGGACTCAAACTGCAGAATCAGTTTTGACAATTTGGAACACAATATGTCTACAGTAATACTGGTCGGAACAGGTCTGGAGGACTGGGAAGGAGCTTTGGAAGTTTGGGCCTGCTGAACCATGCCCTGAAGACGTTTTACCTCCTTTTGTAACATGTCTCGTAGTATTTGGAAGTGATGCGGATGAAGTCTCTGCCGTATAGGCAAACCAAAAGAACTCTCTACGAAAAAAAAGGGCCGTCACCTAGAGCTGAAACAAAATTAATAGTAGTAGTACTAGTAGCAAATTTTCTACCCGATGATCAGCCATGTTACCTCCAGGAAAACGGAGATCGTAGGAGGTGATACCAACCTGGCAGTTGCCCGGTGTGGAATCAAAAATCCTTACAACTGCAGCGTCAAGGGCTGGGAGTTGTCGCGCAGCTCGGTAGACATTCACGGGGGATACAAGTACTAAATAACAACAAACAAGTGAACATACAGGGATTCTCTCAAAACGGGGCACTTAATAGACCTGTGGGTACAAAATCTTAATCGTGGAATATTGACAGACCTCAGCATCTCATAAGTTGTCAGATATAGCAATTCAGAACCCACTCATGCTATGCGTAGACCAGGGACTAGGCGGGACTCAATCTAGGTATCTCTCCAATAGCGAGCGTGATGGTGATGACCTCAGCATCTCATAAGTTGTCAGATATAGGAATTCAGGACCCACTCATGCTATGCGTAGACCAGGGACTAGGCGGGACTCAATCTAGGTATCTCTCCAATAGCGAGGGTGATGACCTCAGCCTTCCAGCTAGCTAGCTGCTTGTACTGTACAACAAGTGACACAGGTCCCGAATAGATATAGTTTTTTGATCAATTAAAGGAGAATTTGCCCCAGTTTATTTTGGTTTATGGTTACAGTTGCTAAATTTAATGCCAAGGAGCACAAATGTCCTGTTATAGTTGTGAAACCTTATATTTTGAATACAACCAATGTTAGAGTGGACCTCTTGAGTATCCAAGGTTTCCCCCTGATTTCACAAGACCGTAAAATTTTACAGGATTAAGAAAAGGAAAACAACGTAATTTGAAACATATCGATCGAACAGACGATTGATAACACACTACTCGGAAAGCAACCGCAGTGCCAGCTGGGAGACGTGTTCGGCGAGCAGGCTGAGTGCAGTTTACACTTGAATGAAAAAACAGACCAACAGAGTTTTGTTCTTCAGAAAGACAAACAATGCAGAAGTAGGCAGGCTAATGAGTTTTTTCTTTGAATAAAAATCGAGAACAGGCTAAAAAAAATTGCTAAAGAAGAAGAAAATGATTTAAAAGTCGAAGAAGGTGAAAAGGATGGTGTGCAAAATAAAAAAAATCAAGCGTGAGTCCAGTGTTCGTAGTAACGGTGATGAAGGGCCGGGTGCTGCAAGACAATATTGGTTTCAAGAAAAAAAAATGGATTTTCATCTTATAACAAGATCAACGAGTGTCACAAGAGAGTAAAGTAATGAATTTATCATTCAACAATTGTCTTGCGATTTGAAAAAAAAAAAAAAACAAGTATGTACCTTTGCTTTGTCCGCCCCGCCTCCTTCTGTGCTTAGAACTGTGTTTCCACAAAGATCACAATGGATTAACAATGGATGAATTTTATATGTTATGATGCTGAAAGTGACATCGTTCAATATGTCTAGTTCTGTACATGATCGGAAGTTGTTCTTGATGGAAAATTTTTAAACTTTGAAGCAGTAAATGTTTGTTGTCTTCAAGAGGTAGTGTGCTCTCCTATTAAGTTACAAAATTATAAGATTATTCGTAATAACATGACTGACCCTAAAGTGACAATTGCTTCACGTGTTGATAATATTATACAAGAAGTGTACTTCCACCCATCTTCCCGCATCTCTTACGTCAAATGTAATGACATCTTTTTTAGTTTATGTATTCCAAGTATATCAGCTTTGTATATCAGCCCTTTAATGAAGAGTATAGAGGAGACACTAAAGGAAATAATTTTTCATGACAGTATTTTTAAAGTACCGTAGTGGGATATGTTGATGAAATTTCATGTGTTTTACAGTCAAAGGAGAAGAAGGTTAATAACATATTTGGTTTTCTAAAATCCTTCGCCGAAACTGGAATACAACTAAACGAACAAAAGAGTAAAAAACCAAATTCTCTTAACTAACTAGAATCATGGCAAACTTTTTTTCTAGTAGTTGTAACATAGTTGAAACGATCCGAATTCTGTGCATAGAGTGAACAAGGGATACCAATGAAACAATTCAAATTAATGAGAAAAATCTAGTAGGGAATGTTGTTAGAGGACTCACCAAATATCAATATTTTTTCAGCGCCTGATTTCCAGAAGTCGAACAAGTAAATTGTTATATAATCGGTAAGTTTACTTACAGCTGTCAATTTTTTCGATATAAAAAAGGTGATAGACGAAATAAATAACAAAATATGATATTTACTTTACAAAAATCAAATCCTAAAAACTAACACAAATAATTTGTACTTTCCTATTAAAGAAAGAAATTTGAATTTGAGGAACGTGGAACTGCAGGCCGGGGCATTACTATTACATAGAACAGTTCTTCAATCAGTATGTGAGCTAACCAATTTCTTTTATCATGTAATCATGTCGGTCATGAGACACGTTGCAGTTATTGCATCCCTTAATATTTTGCCGTGGAAAAAAATGCATTATTTAACAATTGAGATTATAGAAACATCATATGCAATTGTTAATCAATACGACTTCGAAAGCGTATGCGCGAATAAATGTCAAGTGACACTTTAAAATAAAAATAATTATGAATACATTGTTATATATAATAGGAAAAATATGAAGCATAAAATATTAGACTAAAGTCCGCTTTTGTACAAAGTATGAAAATTTTATGCCTCATAGTTTTCCTGTTATATATAAAAATGTACTTGCGATTTTTTTATTTGAAAATGTCACTTAGACGTTAGTTCGCGCATACGCTTCAATTGAAATGTCAAAAATATTTACAAGCTCTTGCTTTATCGAAAGATTGGCCTTTGTCCTGACATTGTGTATAAATACCCTGAAAAAAAAATGGGTTATTATATGGACAAAACATCAGTGAGCTGACTCTTTTGTCAGCATTACACGATAAAGTGACATATGAAATATTTGAAAGATACAAGACTCTATTTACAAAGGAAATAATAAATAACAATCAGTGCAACAAATTTAAACGAATTGACGATGTAACAAACAGGATCGAGAGTTGGGAAATTGTTCATGATTGCTGGGCAAAATGTAAGTAAGTTCTTGCCAGAATGAAAAGAAAGAATGCAAATTATATTACTATGAAATATGTAATAAATGCACCTGATTTTATGTGTTTTCTACCGGCCAAGAAAGGGATTTTAGATTGTTTCACTGCTCAAACATTATTAACATTTTTACCAGAAAGAGAAAATATGGATTCGGACATATACATTAATCAGATTAATTTTCGCTTTAAGCATTTTCGTATCAAAAGAAATGCTTTTCATTTTCCACCATATATAAGTGCTATTTATTAATATCTCACTTTTATTTGTTACAAATTATTTTGATTGTGTTTTGAATCGCTATTATTTCAAAGTTTTTTTGTAATGTATTTTAATTTGTTGTTTTTGTGCTCGTTTGTTTCCTTTTTTATATTTTATTTTTCCCTGCTAAAAAGATCATTATTTGTAACTGTAGTTTCATTAAAATTTAAAAAAAAATTTTAAATATGAAAAAAATCGGTAAGACGCTGGATTTCTAACGGAAAGATCCGTGTTTGCATCACGCTTGCATCCTCTCTTTTATATTTTTTTTACTCTTTTTCCAGTATTCCTCAACACGGAATGGTGTTTATCAGTCATATTACTGGAATTGAATTGAATCGCATTAATTTATGGCCTTTAAGCATCTTTGGCTCATGCCGTCATGTTACTTGAAATGCCCATGTAGCTAGGCTGTTTGTCCTTTTCAGGAATTTTTGTGAAAATTTTAGTGGTTAGCTAGGCCCGAGGTGGGCAATGATGTGGGGTCCATATCAGTCCTACATAGGCCAAAGTGGGCAAAATATTTGTCATTCTACCTGGGGATCATGTTAGCAACGTTATGGATCGACATTGGAAATATGTTAGCCCACATTGGCCAACATGCTTGTGCTACAGGGGGCTAAGCGCTGCACTAAACTATGGTATTGATGGTCGTAACACCGAAGCACCCATATGTCAAACATTTAGAAAGTAACCACATTTTGTATATAGGTGTAATATCTAACAAAAACAGTATCATATTTTTCCTCGCGCCGTGCTGTAGGAAAGGTGTAAATGGTAATTAACAAGTGAGATCTGACGTGCGGAGAGTAGTAGAAGTATTACGGTAAACGTTCGTGCAATGAGCTCTAGTAGAGCAGCAGGTAGAACGTTAACTTATGGTGAGAAAGGTCAGGGATTCGAACGCAGGTTGCCATGTATATTTTTTACTTTTTCTGTTGCACATGTGCAAAGGTTATATTTTGCAATAAGTTTTGACCATGTAATGTGAATGTTATTGTCTTATAGCTTTTTTTTTTCATTTGTATTTCTCTTTTTGCTTCATTTATTTAAAATCTGATAATTTACATACAGCAATGAATGTTTACATAAAGAACAGAAACAGTATCAAAATAAGAATAAATAAACGATTGTCTTACAATTATTGAATCAATAGTATTAATAATAATTCCGCATGTGTAATGAAACCATTTATTTATTCTTATTTTTGTACTGTTTGTGATTTTTATGTGAACATTCAACTGCACTACGTAAATTACCAGATTTTGAATAAATAAACAAAAATAAAAATACAAATGAAAAAAACTATAAGCTATAACACAAATGAAAATGTAAAGCATTCACTTTACATGTCGAAAGCATATCACATTTGCGTATGCACTACAGAAGAAGTAAAAGTTCATTGTTTCTACTAAGTTCATTTTTGAATGCTAGGGAATGTTTTGGTTCTGTTAAAGTTCGATGATGTTTAGACAAAATTATCTTGAATTCGATTAAGCGTAAACTCTTAAAACACACAAGCACAGTGTGCAAGTTCACAGTTCGAAGTCAGCACTGTTACTAGCAGGCGGAGTCAAAGTTTTGACTGGTTTCATCATCTTCGATTTTGGGATGTCGCGTGCTTTTCTGATGGATTACACGTGACATGGTTGTTATAGATTTGAGAAACGGAATTAAGGAAGGTGTTTGCATCATAAGGGAAGGAGGAAGAAATGGGAATTAACCTTGCATCGTTCTCTTTTGGTTGCCATGTTTCTGAATTTTGAGCATAGTTTTCGACACTTGTTTTAATACTAAACTTTTATTAATCACGTATCTGAAATACTTTCTTTGAAATTACGTGCCTAATTGTTGGTTAATAATTTCCTTTTATATAACTTTTGTACTAAGAATTCTCAGGTGTGATGTGACAAATAAGTCTTTTTTATTGTTTTATAATAATTGATCGTGACCAAATGATGAGATGACATCCCGTTATTCCTTTCTTTGTTGGAAATAATTGTCAAAATAACCTTGTTAATTTGCACTTGCGATGTTGTTATATTTTTCCTATTAGTCGTGAATCATGATGACCATGAGGTCCTATGTTGTTTCTGGAAACCTGTGTGATGTAATGTTCATACTTCTTTTAGAAGATGATTGTTTCCCACTTTTAATGGCGTCGCTTGCTTATAAATAAATTGATTTGTACTGTTCGTATATTTTGTATCTATATAAAGGGCTGATGTTTGCCTTTCATTTCTTTTAAATATGTTCGTATTTTATCTGTTATATTTATAACTCTCATCACTCCAAATTATTCTGTAATTTATTTTTTCTTTCGCTCTTTTTTCTTTCCGGGTTTGTGTCCCTTATACTCTTTCTCGACATTTTTCTGTGTATGTGCGTGTGTGTGTTTCCTCTCTCCAACGATTTTAATAAAATGTATCTGAGAAAGTGTATTAATTATTATAAGTTTTCGTAAGATAAAAGGAAAAAGGACTAGTAAAATAGAAGGCAATCAGAAGTGGCGCTATAAAGCAGAAGTTTGAGTAACGGAGAACAAACAAAACTCAAGATTATAGGTTCGAAGTCCAATTCGAACAGTTGAATTTTTTTTCCTCCATAGACTTGAAGTTTAACAGGATAGGTTTCTAGCAAGTTTGGCTTGAGATGTTTTTAACAACTTTGTACTAGTAAGTTTGCTGCAAGATTGTAGCAATTCGCAGACTTGCAATGCCAAACCTAGTATAAACTTGCTGCAAGTTTGAGTGTTATCTGGGATACCACTCTAAAACGATAAGGATAAATACGCTCTTTCATGTTTGAAAAATAAATCACATCCAAAAGTATCGAAATTATATCTAGAAAGACCACATTTTCCATCTAAGACGAAAGTGTTTAATTGATAACCACTCTTTTCGATTGAAAAATTCGCTCTAAAAGAGTGGTGCTTCTTTCTGCTCTAAGAAGATTGAATATTCCGCTCTTCTGTTTTAGTGTGCAGAAAACTCCTGGCCCCATTATTTAGATTGCCGTTATACTTTAGGTCTCTAGGAGTGGACATAAATTTCATTGCTGGGTAGAACATAATGTACGAAGTCTGTAGTGTTCTTCTTAAATCAGTGAGAACATTTTTGAGGAATATTCGTCATAATTTGTGTTTTGAAATATTGTTCACAAACGCGCATTCATATAGCAAATTTCTTAGAGAATTTCTTATTCAAAATATGAAGTTAATGTTCATCTCAGATGACCACAACTACAACAATATTATACGGTCTGAGCCAAAGTTGCCAAATGGCCATAAATCAATTCAAATTCAAATATAACAACGTCAGACACTTTGAATCGGCGATTCTTCAAAACAATATATTGTGTGTTTGTTTTAAATGGTAGAGTCAGAGTCATCTTTCAGATGTTCATGATCACATAAAAATCGATGTACCACTTAGAAACAGTTGGGAACGAATGAAGAAAGTATTCTGAAGTGTTATTTTTCTTGTCAGTATTGATATTCATTGCCAATAAATTTCTTCGTAACTCATTTAACTTAAGCATAAACTTGAAGTTTTCAATTTTTAACAAAATTTCTTAAATACTTTCGTTTAAATTACAATATACAGAGAACTTTATATAACAAGATGTAATTTTACTCATATAATACTAAATTTTATTTAAGGCCTTTAACCAACTTTGGCTCGACCGCATGAGTTCAGTTATATTGTACTAGAGCTATTTATATTTCATTACGAGATCTATTGAATAGATTTAAAAAGCTTTATTGGAAGAGCAGCAATGGAGATCAGAATTAAATGACACTGTGAATAGTCAAAGGAAAGCGCCCCCTGTGACCTAGTGATTAAGTTCTCTGATTTCGGCTAAGCAGAATATAGACAGCTTTGAATCCTGTGTTGATCACCCTAGACGAATACTTTAATTGTACTGTAGGTGGAAGTATTCAATCCGACATTTATTCCCATCAGAGTATATCAAAGGTACGTCATCTCTCAGTTTTGTGACAACCTTAAATCAGGTACAGGATGAGGGAGAAAATGTACTGAAAGGTAATAAGGTGAAATGAAATGACTTTGGTGTTTTACTTTAATTTGCAATTTTTTTCTTTCATGTTTATATGTTTTTCATGTTTACAGGTCATTAATTGCTGACCATCATGCCACAGTACGCGTTAGAAGAACAGATTTGGGGTTGCGGAGTACGGTATTACTTCAGAAGTACTGATACCGAACAAAATGATGAACCGTCCTTGGCAGCAGTATGTCGACGTTTTGTGGAGCGTTTTCAGAAACCAGTACCTCCGAAGATAACACTTGAACCGGGTCGAGGTGTTCAGGATAACAGGGTTATTAACAAATTACAATAAAGGACGATCTGGACCCCAAGACAGCACAATGAAAAACGAAAATATTGATCATGTGTTTGATAAAATTCTGTATTTTCCAAAGAAAAGCGTGTGGCGTATGTCTAAAAGTTACATATTGAATATATTACAGTATCCGTCGTATGATGAAAGACATTGATGATCATTCCTATGGAACACATGTGTTTCAGGAGTTGAAACCTCCAGATTTCTGTGCTCGCTTGTAGTACTGTCGACGCGTTATAGTAAATGTATGAGAATCCCTTGTTTGGAAAATTGTTTTTTTTTTTTTTGATGAGGGTCATGTTCTACTCAGCGGTCACGTAGCAAACAAAACATCGGTTTCTAAGGTGGAAAAAGCCCGATTAGCACGAAGACCAACTCCATTTAGAGAAATTAACCGTGTGGGCGATGATTTCAAGTCATAGTGTCATTAAACAAGATGAAGATGGTAATACAGCTCTAGTAACCGCTAAGCGATACAGGGAGAAGGACATAGTTCGGTTTCATGCAGATTTACAGACATTTTTTGTGATCTTAATGTTTTGGATTTAAAATAAGCAAGTTTCTCAAGAAGATGGAGCTACGGCACACAGGCTAGGAGAATAAAGCATTGTTACAGGAACTGTTTCCAGAACGCCTTCTATCCAGAGGGATTGTTTCTTACTTCCCTCCAAGAAGTACAGACATGACGGTATGTGGAACTTTTCTGAAGGGAATGTTAAAAGAGAAATGCTTCACAACCTTGGAACAACTACTTGAGAATATTGACTTACAAAGAAACGTCTCCGCAGGACACGAAAATCATCATGAAACTTCCACAGTGTATTAATGTTGTGGTCAAATGAACACTCCTGTAGAACGACGTTTCGGAATTTAGCTGAACTAGAGTTACAGGACTTCAAAGATCTCGCAATTTTGTTCTGAACGCCTGAAAGGTAGGTAACCCTTCATACATATGCGTAGAAGTTATATATTTTCTATTTACTTTAATTAAAAGGTTACACTGAAGATTATTTAAATGTTAAAATTATTGATGAAGTTGACGTGTTAGTTAATTGCTCTGATCCCTGCTAAATGCGAATATTATACAAGGTGACCCACAGAAAACTTCCAATCTCGTTAATTTCCTAACCAATTGATTTCCAGGAGGAGTTCCGACACACTCCCCATTTTAATATCAGGGGAAATGTGCCATCCTGGTCAACCACTGCATGCTGTCCCATTTTATTGTGGTCTAGTGGCAAAAACTGAAATTTTCTTAAATGACAACATGGCACAAGTGACACATCAGGTCAGTGGTGTTTAGGTTTGATTTACAATAGCATATGATCATTTACTAATTTCTTTGACAATGTTGCGATAAATTGCGTTTGAAACTCTCAAACATTATAAACTGAAACTTGGTAGGTGAGGTAATATTTTACACTATTTAACGTTATGAGCGTTCCAACTGCCATCGTTAGTATAAAAGAACAGTTGAAAAAATAATTGTGATAAATTTAATCGTGCTATCTCATGTTTGTGATCTAATATAAACTAATCCCTGTGATAAATTCATTAATGCCGCGAATTTCAGATTAGCATTGAGCGTTGGGAAGGGGAAGCATGTGGTTTCGAAACTCGTTGCCAAACATCGTGCCTGAAAATTTCCAGAGTTTCCGTCATTTTAACGAGACGAAAATTGAGTTGGTACCATAACTAAAGTTCTACTCGTTAACTACCACTCATGCACGTTATTTGACAGCGAGCAGGACTTAACTATGGCACCAACTTAATATTCGTCTCGTTTGAACCCACGTGCTTCCCCTTCCTAACGCGCAACGCTGATCTGAAATTCGCGGCATTAACGAATTCATCATAGGGGTTGAGCGCTATTGGATTACCAAACATGAGATAGTACGTTTAAATTGATCACAGTGATGTTTTCAGCAGTTCTTTTATACTAACGATGGCAGTTGGAGCGGTCATAACATTAAATAGTATAAAGTATTACCCTACCTACTAAGTTTCATTTTATAATATTTGAGAGTTCCAAATGCAGTTTTCCGCAAAGTTTTCAAAGAAACTAGTAAACGATCACATGCTTTTGTAAATAGAACCTAAAGATCATTGACCTGATGTGTCACTTGAGCCATATTGTCATTTAAGAAAATTTCACTTTTTGTCATTATAGCAGAATAAAATGGGACAGCATACAATGCTTGACCATGATGGCACATTACCCCCTGAAATTAAAAGGTGGAATGTGTCGAGATTCCTTCTGAAAATCAATTGGTTACGAAATTAACGACATGGGAAGTTTCCTTTGGGTCATCTTGTATTAATTCATTTATTTATTAGAAGTTAGCACGGATACAGCAAACGCCATTTTACACCGCTCTTGAAACAAACAATAACAACAATAATAAAATAATATAACAACAAGGTCTTATGCAATAGGAAACAATATCATTTTTTTCATTCATTCATTCTAGATTCATATAACAAGCCTTAAGAAAATTTACTTTTACTGAAGCAGAAATCTGGTGGCAAAGGAAGAGTATTGTAAAAATGTGATAATCTATATACAAGAAAGAGATCGCTGGACCAAACACAATCTCGGTTTTGAGAGGTAGAAATGATGTTGTGAACGAGAATTTTGTCTGGGTACTCTTAGGTTAAAAACTGGAAGATGGTCGTTGGTCCTGAGTGTCCCTTGCATTATTTTATAAAGAAATTTTAAGTCATTTAGTTTTCTTCGTGTGTCTATGTTTTTTAAGTCAAGAGAATTCAAAATGTCTACGTTAGATTTGTGTTGGAGGTTGGGTACTCTGTGTTGTACAATGCGGATAAAGAAATTTTGGACTTTGTGCAATTTAGATAAATTGGTTTCACAAGCCATAGACCAGATAGATGAACAGTATTCAATAGTAGGAAGTACACAAGTGAGAAAATATGACCGAAGAGCTCTGAAATCTTTAATATCGGTAAACCTGTAGAGAAGCCTAAGAATTATGAGTGCTTTGGAAGTTACGAATTCAATGTGAGGAGTAAAATTGAGTTTTTCATCAAATATGATACCCAGGTCTTTGTAATGGTCTACCCATGGTATAATAGATGAGGATAATGTGTACGTGCATTTTGTGTTATGGGTCTTCAGTGAGAAACGCATTGCAGCAGTTTTGTAAGGATTGACTTTCAGTAACCAATTATTGCACCACACTTCAACAGAATCTATAGCGGCTTGAAGGAAGAAAGTTTATTCTGTAGATTTAATTGTCTTAAAAATTTTGCATTAATCAGCGTAAAGAAGTACCGAAGTATTATATGAAGTTTATATAATATATTCGCATTTGGCAGGGATCAGAGCAATTAATCAACACGCCAACTTCATCAATCGATCCACGTTGGACCAGGGTTTTTTTTGGAGAAGAAATGGGAATACAATGGGACGGTTCACCAGCTATTCATTGATTTTAAGAAGCATTTAAGAAGCAAAAGGGAAAATTTATACAGTATCCTGATACGGTTTGGAATTCCGAAACAATTGGTTCAAATAGTGAACATGTGTCTCAGCGACCCCATAAGCAGAATACGGATAGGTAATAATATGTCAGATAGTTTCAAGATTCGCAACGAATTGAAACATAGTGATGCCTTGTCATCACTACTTTTGCAATAGAATATGGGATTTTAAAAACTAAAAGGGACAAAAAGGGACTATCATTGAATGGTTTGAATCAACTGTTCGTATACGCGAATGATGTAGATTTAATAGGGGACGATATAGATGCACTACAACGCAACACCGATGTCTTACTAGAAGCGTGCGATGAGATAGGTCTACAGGTAAACATAGATAAAACAAAATACATGATAACAAGTCGAAACACAGGGAATGAAGGAAATAAAAACATAAGAATTAGAGATGAGGTCATAGAGAAAGGAAACAAATTTAAATACTTGGAAGCATATGTAACAAGCAACAATGAGGTCACGGAAGAAATAAATTGCCGCTTAGTATCGGGCAACGCATGTTTTTATTCAGTACGAAAACTTCTAACATCGCGATTAGTATCAAGGAAATTGAAACTGAAAACATACAGAACGGTTATTCTGCCGATAATACTTTACGATTGCGAAAGTTGGAGTACGACCCTAGCAGATGAACATAAATTATGTGTATTTGAAAATAAGGTTTTGAGAAGGGACTATGTCAGAACGCCCACTGGTCAGATCGCCCACTTCTGAAAATGGTCAGAACGCCCACAGAAACGGTCAGATCGCCCACCAAAACGGCAAAACACGCAAATTCAGAAATGGTCAGAACGCCCACCGGTCAGAACACAAACTGATAAAAATGGCAACAACGTTCACCAGAATGGTCATAATGCCCAAATACATAATTGGTCAGAACGCCCACTGGTCAGATCGCCCACCTCTGAAAATGATCAGAACACCCACCCTTGGAAACGGTCTGAACGCCCACTTAAAAAAAAAGTCAGAACGCCGACCAAAATGATCCGGATCCAAATAGGTTAGAAAAGACAAACCCTACCAAGGTACACAATTAATACTTTAATTTTTTGCAGCTTAATATTTATATTAAATCGATATTGAACAAACATAATGGAAAAAAATCTTTGGAAAACGTTCACAAAATCTACCAGTCAGAACGCCCACTCTTAAACAAGTTATTCCAGTCGGGGATATGCACATAAGCTACGACCAGGCTTCAGCAGCGAGTATACTATTTATACGATAATGTTGCTTTCTCGTGTGTTTCTTTTCCTAAGTATAATTACCTGTTATGTGTTATTATGATGTTATATTATGTACATTCATAATAATAGCTTGGTATGTATATTTATGTTTGAGTGGAAGGAAAGTATACCGACTTTAACCCCGCCATAGTAAATAAGGCGAAATAAATGGACATACCATTACCGCATACACTAAAAAACTATTCTAAAAATGTGGCTATCTGAACAATCATGTACACAGCAGTGAAATTTCATTCTAAAAATGGTAAACTTACTTTTTACGTTTCAAAACGACCCTATTTTTTAAATTTGTATTTCTCAATAAGTGTAATATATCGCCTTAGAAAAACGCATCAGAAGCAAAATCTATATTATGTAGAAAAGTTAAATTGAAAACACGTCACATTAAAGCAATATGAACAAAATAAAATATTCGTTGAAATATAATTTAAAATTCAAGCTGTTTTCAACATGGGAATGGAAACATGATAAATGTAGTTAATTTCATTCTATTAGCTTTTAAGTACACTTTTTATTTAATTAACTTGGAAAGGCACATATGAAGCGTAATTTAAGGAACTATTATCACATTCAGCTGTTTTTTATCCACTGCTTGGTAAAGGTATCCCCCTTTTCTTTCCACATATCTCGCTCAGCTGCAATTCTCATCAATGTAACTCCTGAAAAACGTTTAATTTCATCTACCCATCTTGCATTTGGACGTCGTCCCGGACGTTGTTTTTTCTTTGGGAATTCAATGTAGTACATTAGTCGGCCATAGTTGTTCCTATCATGCATCTCATCATAACTCTTTGTGTGAGTCTTTATCTTAGAGTCGTTTGCGCATTCGATGTCCAAGTTTCACAGTCGTACATCATCACACGTAAGAGACATTGATTATAAACTTTACTCTTGAGACTCATTTGTAGTTTGCTTTGATCTTCCAAGCGAGCTAAACGCCATTTTGCATTTTCTATTTATTTCATCCGCCAACTTAGCATATTTTGGTTTGAGCTGCTCTGGGTAAACATACTCATTAACTATGCCTATTGTCTCTCCGTGAATCAATATTTCCTTCTTTGCAGCATGTTGATTGTACACGTTTGTTTTAGTTAAATTATTTTAAGACTTATTTTCGAATTTCGGTGGGCGTTCTGACCATTTTCAGAAGTGGGCGTTCAGACCATTTCTGAATTTGCGTGTTTTGCCGTTTTGGTGGGCGATCTGACCGTTTCTGTGGGCGTTCTGACCATTTTCAGAAGTGGGCGATCTGACCAATGGGCGTTCTGACATAGACTCTTTGAGAAAGATATAAGGGCCGAAACGTAAGGGATGACTGGAGAGTGGAGGAGACTGCATAATGAAGAACTCCACGGACTGTACGATTCACCATGTGTAAAAATACTGAAATCGCGACGACTAAGGTGGGCAGACCATCTAGCTCGGATGGGGGAAAAACGAAGATTATATTCTATCCTGGTTGGAAGGTCGGATGGAAGGAGACCATTGGGAAGACCGAGACGTCATTGGAAGTACAATATTTGAAGAGATCTTTGAGAAGTAGTTGTTCGTGATGAAAACTGTCTTGATATTGGCCAGGATAGAATCCAAAGGCGAACGTTGTTACTGCGGAGATGAACGTGTGAGTTCCATAAGAAATGGAGTTAGTTAGTTAGTCAACATTTAAATTATCTTCAGTGTAACATTTTATATTAAAGTGAATAGAAAATGCATAACTTCAACACATATGTATGAAGGGTTACCTACCTTTCAGGCGTTCAGAACAAAATTGCAAAAGTCCTGTAACTATAGTTCCGCTGAATTCTGAAACGTAGTACTACAGGAGTGTTCATTTGAACACGTTATCAATGCACTATGGAAGTTTTAATGCTGATTTTCGTGTTCCACTGGAGACAATTTAGTGGTCTGTGATTGGTGATAAAACCTCTTCACATTGCTGTCATAGGTTGTCCAGAATCAAAGAACGCATGGAATTTGTAGCTATCAATGACTGGAAGCGTGTAGAACATATTGTCGTTCAATAAATGTATATACGTTGTGACATACTTTGGTCTTGGTTACCTTTTACTGATCCTAGGCTGTATGTCCAACACGCAAATTGGCAACCGAACTTTTCAGACGTTGAACATTTATGACGTAAAATCTTAAAAAAGATCTTTACTTTTTTAAATACAGAAAGCATTAATAATAACTTCAAATAAAATGTTTGTTAGTACAACTTATTCACTTTAAAAGAAAAATATTAATGAGAGCAATAACAACGGCTTCCGTGCTTATGTAACGAAAATGTCTTCTTAGTATTCTTGGCTACTTGTGAATGGAGAGAAGAGAGCACAAAAATTTACAAAATTAAGAATTTCTCTGACAATTAAAGAGGTTGATTTATTTCTTAACTTAACCTAAATAATAAATTACGTGGTATTATGAAAGTAAAATATGAGGAATTCGACTTCCGTTACACATGGATAAATAAACGCCTCTAAGGGAGAAAATTCATGTTATTCGTACAGGAAATAAGGTTTCCACCTGCGTTTATTTTCTGTTTCCTGTTTCTAGCTCCCCTTCCTGTGTGTTTCTTAGACTCGCCTTCATACTTCCTTTTCAATCGTCAAGTAGATGAATCAAGTATTGTATTTCTGTTCCATGAGAAGAGAAAATAATAATGTACTGGAATGAAAGCAGTGAATTGAAGCAGCAAAACTTGTTATGACGCTCTTTTGTTGTGTTGTACCATTTTTCCTATATTCATTGTGTGCATTTACAAGTAAGATCGTATTTTCTGTAATAAGAAATCAAACAACTTATCTGGAAATTCTAAGTATATAATGACCTATGATTATCAGACACGCACAAAATATATGGATTGTTAGCATTCTTCCAGACTGAGCCCCGAAAAAAAAGTCTGACAAGAGTTTCACAGAATCACAAATCTTCCTACTTTTTGAAGATATGTATAAGATGTTGTTTGAGTTACACAATGTCTAATGCTAACATAGAGATATGTACTTTCGTTCGAATATGTTACCAATTATCTTAGCTTTTGTCGTTATATTTCTTTTAGCTTGCTTTTCATTATTCTATTTCATTTGTATTTTTTTCCTTGAGAACTACATATGCTCTATATAAAATTGAACGATTTATTTATGGAAATGCCTTTATTATTTCTTCTACCTGGAACACATGATACTAGAAAATTCTTGATAAATTTCATAAACCTGTAGCTCGTATTTCCAGAAAAGAATTACAAATAGAATTAAATTTGTAGGAAGTTAGATCACAAAGCAATAAAAAGAATTTTCCAACCAAAGGAATCCTGCTTATTAATTTGTAAGATTTGACGCCCCTTCAGTACTCACAAAGTTCAAATAACTTGAATACACAATTTAATAATAAAGAGAAACAATCCGTTTGGAAGTTAAACTTTATGAAAAAGAAACTGGTTTGTAATTATTTCTTAGAATTTAGCCATAAGACGTAGAAAATGAACTATATTATTAACAATGCAAATAATACGGTATTCTGTTTCTCATGAGCAGATCCTGACATTAAGAATATACAGCTACTGGACAAAGTAATGGAAACTCTTGTCAAAGGTGGGATATATTGTAACTGTGCTGCTAACACTAAGCACTGCGTAAATTAACCGTCTCTTATTTGTTGCAAATGTGTTGGGGTGGGGAGTGACCAGTATGTCTGACTTGATGGAGTTTCAAAGATGTCTAATTGTGGGTGCTCGTCTAGCTGGAGAATCTGTGAGCAAAAGAGCAACGTTATGACTACATACACAGTGCTCGGTAAAACAGGGTTTTCGAAGCAAAATAGTGATTGAAAGACAAAGATGTAGGATAGGAACCGCCGGGACTTGAAGCGGATTGTGACGTCGCAGAAGAAAACAACGGCCGAGAAAGTGACTATAGAATTTGATCCGCACCTAAACACCCCAGTGTAATCCAAAACAGCGAGGCGGGCGTGTTGCTATCCCCAAGCCCCTAATAACAGACAAGAATGATCAAAGGCGACGTGCATGGTGGTGCAATGATAAGAAAAATTGGATGTTTGAGGACTGGCAACGTGTTGTGTGGTTAGACGAGTCACTCTTTACCCTCTTTCCAACCACTGGACGCGTGGTCGGACTCCTTTTCAAGCATACGATGTGAACTGTCTCCGCCCGATAACCTAACATTGTGGCGGCTCTATTATGGCTGGGCCCTACATTCGGCAGCCTCTCTTGTTACATTACACGGTTCGGTTACAGCAGCAATGTATAGAGAACTCCTGGATAATGAGATTCACCCAATGGTGCAAACGTATTTCCAGACGGGAAAGATATATTGCAGGATGATAGTGCCCATATTCACACCATTTGTCCTTTTCAAGAGTGGTTTCACGAGCATGCTGAAGAGGTTCAATACCTTCTCTGACCCGTGCAGTCTCTAGACCTGAATGCCATCCAGCCTCTGTGGGCGGTTTTGTCGAGTTTTACCTCCTTCGTCTCTACCTGAGCTGGAGGCTGTGCTGCATGAAGAATGGCTTTAAATGCCACTCAGTACCATTCAGGACTTGAATGTGTCTATTCAGTTCGGAATTCGAGCCGTATTGCGTGCTAAAGGTGGATCGACACTATTTTTTTTTCCAATATCTGTATTGCAACGTATGTTTTGTGCACACAGTTCATACCTCGAAGAGCAATACTACTACAATATTCTATTACCACATATTCTCGGGTAACCTTTACATTCGATGGTTATCTTAATGGGTTCCAAGATGCTCTATCGCGGAGAGAAAGAAGTTTTCAATGGAAACAGTGTTAGTATTTATGAATAATTTAATGAGTAAAGAAGAATTACAAGAACAGTAATAATAACATAAAGTAATAACAATAAGAACTACTTTAGAAGTTAGTAAAATAACCTAATTTGGAACATCTGATATAGTTCATCAATTCCTTCTCACAATTTCCGTATTCCGTAAAATATTGTTCCCCTTGAAACAGAGCTAACCTGCGTTTTAGAATTACTGAATAAAGATTACCTGTGGTAGCTGATTTACTTGCTGGAATAGTCTTTATTATTCCAGTTTCAACTCCGAAACAAGTAGATATCAATAAAGTGCAGACAAAATCTTATTTTATCTGCAGGAGGAACGGTGTTTTGGTAATATGTCTGTATATATTGATATTACCACGTGAACATATTTGGAAAGAAAAAGTATAAAAGTATTAGAACTAACTTTTTATAGTTACTTCTTTTATTATCCGATATACGAGAGTCTTGACGGTGAATCTGCCTCAAGTAAATTTTTATATACGCATTGATGTGATACTTCAGTAGAAGTTTTTCTCAGCTTATGAACTTGAACTGTACAGCAAAGTAAATACCACTCTATAAATTGTCTTAGGATGTAAAAGACATTCACGAAAACCAAAAATGTTTCTGACAATTGGAAACACGATGTACATGAGTATACATGAGTAAACCTTAATATAGCTTCTCAAGTAAAGCGTCACTTCTTTCCTCTTCCTGCAAAATTATACTTTTTTCAGTTGTGTCACTTTTTCTGGGAAGGTGCAACTGCATGTAGAAATACGTATACGGCTCACGGAAACCCACGGCTATCAACAAAGACAGAAGATCAAGTGCCTATGCTATTTTACTTTTTGTAATATGTCTTTATTTGGTTGAGCGGAAGGGATAGGCCCTGAAATGGATATTTCGTTCTAAGTGCATGACACTACTTACGTTGAGAAGTGCCGTTCAGTTTTAAGGTAAGATAATGAGTAAAGTGCAGATGTTCAGATACTGATACATTGAAAATTGGCCGGTAAACAGGAACTAAAAGGATTGAAAATTTGCACTAAAAATCTAGAACATAGACATTAAAGTTAAAAGCAACAGAAAATTGTAGAAGAATTAGGGATACAAAAATCTGGCAAATAATTTGTCAGTAAGTAGAAAAATATGTTCCCTATTTCCGCTTTTAAATAAACGTAAAACGTTCTAATAACCACATACATGTTATTAAAACTTCCTATCGTGAGGCACAATGCAAGAATTGTTTGTATTTTCTGGCGTTTCTTTTGTATTTGTTACAGTTGAAATTAAACTCGTTTAAACATTTAAACGTGGATGAAAAATGCCACATATTTAATTAAAGGCATCGAAATAAGTATTGATGGATAATTAAGTACAAAGAGGCACTAATACTTCATAAGGGAAATACTAGGAATTATAAAATTTCTTAAATACATGCTTTAGTCATTAAAATATGATTTTTAAATTTATAACGTCCCGAATATAAAAAATATCAATTATGCTTAACATTTGGAATTTACGAAAGACTGTATATCATACATGTACTTGATTTATATCTATATCTCATAGCTATTTACATTAAATTGGATATAAAATCAGAAATTGTTTTCCAATAATAATTAGTAGGAATAGTATACATGGATGAGTTTCAACTTGCGAATAGCTTCCAAAATTGGCACAAGGTTTCATCCTAGTTAAGAGTAGAAAAGACTTGGCGAAGAATCATTTTTCTAAGATTGAATCTCTTTTTTCAGACAAATAGTGTCAATATTGTGAATAGAAAGTAGAAAATTTAGTAAGGAAAGAATGCGGATGGTCATTATGAACGCTATTGCTGCATTTGACTTTGTGAAACATACGTACACGCAGTTAAGTGCATAGAATGGATCTGTGCATACTAATTGCATTATTTGATGCAATTTTTATCTTCTCTGTTTTCAGATATAGAAATGCGAGTTCTAGTTTGATGCACAAATAGTAAATTAATGCATTTTAAACTCGTAAGGTGAAGCACAGAAATATCAAATTTCTGGTTAACTCAGATAATACTGAAATCTGCTTTTTGCACTTTCCTTAAGTGAGTGCACTCTGCAAAAAAGTACACTTCTTCCACACTGTAAGTACATCATTCGCATACATAACGTGAGTTTACTGTTGAGCACTATTGACTACTTTAAATATGTAAAGATATGAATAAACGCGTTTTTACAAATAACACTTCTGGTAGCTCGCGGGCAAAATAAAAGAAGTATGTCAGGAGCAGAGATAAAATCCGGTGAAAGCATATTTCCTTAACCATTTTTTTGACGTTTGTTTTTTTAAATTACTAACGTATTTAACATAATCCGTATCAGTATAAAACCACTTTCAGGTAAAGGGAAGAGTGGTGCAAGAATTCTACTCACAAAAGAAGTGATATCCATTTTGCGAGTGATTTTCCTTGTGTCACTATGGTGGAAGTGTTTCCTTTGTAATGAAATTAAGAGATTTAGTATCCTCCCTTCCACCATAGTGACCCAAAGACAATCACTCGCAAAATGGATATCACTACTTTAGTGAGTAGAATTCTTACGTCACTCTTCCCTTAACCCCGAAAGGGTTTTTATACTGATATCACTTATTTTGTAAGGCTGTCTGTTAAAAAAGTGCATAGTATTACTACAAAAGATCGATTTTGGATTATGGTAAGCACCATATCTCGAAAACGGTAATTCCTATTTGAAAAATAAGAATCAATTTGCCCCTACGAGGCCTACAATTAGGGTTGCCACCTGTCCCGTATAGTACGGGATGTCCCGTAATTTAGGTAAAAATTACGCATCCCGTATTATGAGTAGTAATGTCACATGCATATTTTTAACATATCTATAATATCATAAGATATTTATCATAAAGAGGATAAGTTCTTTGGATTTGCAGTACGAATGAAACGAAAACTTTATTTTCAGCACAAAATAAAATAAATTAGAGGTCAGGTTTATACCCTAATAGCATTCAATATTATATGAACATCCAGGGAATGTCCTGCCGGGATATTTGCAATGTCCATTCGACATCCCACGACATCCCCAGGACTTCCTATACGTGTTGATCAGATAGCCGAATATCAGCTTCATGGATATCCCATGGGATATCCCGCGGGACCTCCATGGAATGTCCGTGAAACACATGTGGCCACCGCGATGGGACGTCCGGTGGATATTATGGGATGTTGCATGGATATCAAAAATCGCCCAGCTTGACATCTCCAGGGGGAAGGTAGGGTCAGCCTTTGTCCTTTCGTTTATTACTTAACGAAGATGGAAAGGTCCTTTCTGGTGGTGAGATACCCTGGGTCTGAGGGACGGGGTTTGACCTTCTCCGTGTTAGACAATAGTCATTTTCAGGAGTCATAGTTGGATGTTGTGCAATTCAACAACATCCAACTATGACTCCTGAAAATAACTCGAACCCGGGACCTTTCGCTCAAGAAGCCAAAGTCTTGACCACGCAATCGGCGCTTTCGAACTTGTATTTAAAGTGTATGTGTTACGTAAGAAGTTCGGTCACGTGGCTTATTTTTTAGTTATGTTTTACCACTTTAAAACTTCTAAAAAAATCATAGTTATAAAAACACTAAAATTACATAACATACATTTTTTTGGAGCTAACTGTTGTCTTAGTTTTCTTAAATTAATTTTTCAAATTTTCTAACGTCTCCAAAAGTTTGAATTTGGCGCCAACATAACAATTACCATCTTGTAGAACTTGAAAAAATCTTGAATTGAAAAAGTCATCGTAGATGCAAATCTGCCCGAGATATTGCTAAGCTACCAAAAAACACACTTTAATTTATTTTGAGGTTAGGTTAGCATGTTTTGAGCTGAAATTTAGTGGAGAGTCATCATTTCTTTTATGCTTAATATGGTAGTATTTTTTATCACGATTTCTTCTAAGACACTGTTCACCATCTTATCCTGTTAGGCCCTTTATTAATAATTGCTTTCTTGTAATTTTGTTGTACTACTTTAAATTAGTGACCTTGGGTTAGTGGAGATTATTTAAGGTTAGATGCGGTCATGTATCTTTATACGTTCGTTTCTTTCTTTCGACATTGTGGATTACTGCTCAGACCGAGACGCTGAATTTCTTTTTCCAAATAATTCTTGTCATGTCTAGGAGTAGATGGCATGCAAAGATAGACGTCACGCAATGATTGTAAATATAGTGCCGAGACCACAGCTGGCATCTAGCTAATGTGGCGTGATGGTAGGACGCTGTCTTTCGAAATAAAAATCCGGGTTTGATCCCTGGCCGGGGACATAATTTTCTTCTTTTCCCTAAAAAATATGTTGTTTTATACGTTCATATTTATTATTAATAATTGGTTTCTTGCATTTTTCGTATATTATCTAAAATTTGTGAAAAAAGCAAAGATTTTTCTTCTTTTTTCTTAAAAAATATTGTTCTAAGATCGAATTTATTATTAATAATTGCTTTCTTTCATTTTTCGTACATTATCTAAAATTACTGAGAAAAGTGACCATGGGAACGTGGAGTTCAGCTACTAGAAGCTAGGATGTGTATAAACCCACAAGGGCAGGATGCACACCGAGCGACAATGAGGTGTGCAAGGAGGGAGGGTGCGTCTGAAGGGAGCTGGGCCGCGGGGGGGGGGGGACTTAGCCCTCGATTAGCGGTGGGCATACGTAAAAGTGCCGTTTACGCGAAAGTGCTGTTAAAAGTTGTACTCTAACTTCTTTACGGTGATTCCAATCTGGAACACCCTAGAAATAGCAAGATTGATTTGGGAAAAGAAACTTTCGCGACCGGAACGCTAATTCGTTTACCACTTCAGTTTTTGAGATTCTAAAAGTACGATTCTCTGAATGTACGCCCCAGTGTTGGCTATTGTAATGGATTGACTGGGAATACAACGGCGAGATCTTCGATTGTCAGTTCCCAGAATGGCGCATGAGTAGCACGTTGGTTTACGAAATAAAAAAAAACTGGTTCATTTCCTGGCGGAGGTTCAATTTTTTCTTACAAAATATAATTGTATATGTTCAAATGTATTAATAATCATTGCTTTCTTTCATTTTTTGTAGATTAACTTAAAGTAGTGTCTATGGAAACGTGGAGAGTAGGCACTCAAAGCTAGGATGTATATAAATATACCGCTGATAGTAGCTAGTTTAATGACTTATTTAACAACACATTTGTTACGGTCTGTGTAGCTAAGTGGCCGTAGTTCCTGCCGAACGTGGTTGGGAAGTGAGGTGCTCCGTGTTCAGTGTCAGTGTGAGCACGTGGTGTGCTATAGTATAGCAGTTATAGTGAAATACAATTACTCATAGTATGGCTTATATCGAAGCTGCCCATATTTCTCGAAAACATACATTACAAATTGATCTGTCATCGTTACCAGTTAAATTACGTTTCGAAAATTTACATGAAGCTATTCGTCATGACTTTGGTTTAGTGGAAGGAGAAATACACACGAGATCATTATTACAAAAAAGCATATGTACGAGTAGCCAATTTGGATATCGCAAAACGTACATTAGCAAAGTGTGAAGGTCAATTAGTGTATGCATCGGAGTATGAACATTTTGTCTTACCAGTTTCTATTGACGAACAGGAAGCTACGATAGTGTCAGTGTGGGTTGAACCACTAGAGATTTCAGATCAGCAAATCCAGACAACTTTTATTGCTTATGGTACCGTAACTAAAGTCGTCCAGATCCACTATCCCGGACATATCTACCCATATGCGGTCTACACTGGAAAAAGGCTAGTGCATTTCTCTAAGGTGGACTGGCACATTCCTTTATTTTTGACCATTAAAAACTTTAAATTACAAACACGCATACAAGGGCAAAATCAGCCCAGTGTTACAGCGGTAATTGACACTACTAATACGGTTTCGCTGACCGTGCCTCAATAAACAGAGCAGATTCCGTCTTTAAATCAAGAAAACTTTCCTACAGTGCAAGAGTTTCTTTCTCGGCCGTCGCTCGATAAAGAAATCGACAGTGGTAACCTGTCACAGGCCTTGACGCGCCACTTGGCACCCGTGACATACCAGGTAATCAGCTGTTAGTTGCCACGCATACACCAGCAGTTACTTCAGTGCTCAAGAATGACTCATTACCTTCTACTTATGCGAAACACCTAGAAACACAATCCGTTCCAGTTTGTGAGTTGCATTCGTCTGTGCATCTTGATTCCAAGCTTGATCACAGTATTACAGTCAGTGCTTCTTCCATTGATAGTAACGAACCTCTTGCCGGGGACGAGGAAAACAACCCGTTATCGTCGAGTAATTCTCGTGCGTCACAAGTGGTTAGTGATATCCCGCCTTCCAGTTCAGTTAGTTCTATTCCCCCCCCCCTGTTTCTGTTAGTGAAATATCATCTGATGACTCCTCGGTCGACGATCCAGCTTCGCTTAGCGGTAAACGAGTGAAAAGTGGTAAATTTAATTACAAGGCAAGTGATAACCCAGTGTTAGTGGATACAGCTCGTGTGTCCAGAAAAGCTAAAATTAAGGTGAAACATTCGTCCCGCCGTACTAGATCGTATAAAGAAGCATTAACCTGACGAGGCCCGTCAATCAGGTACCAGGTATAAACACATAAACAAACCACGCAGTCTGTGTCCCTCTCTATATGAAGGTAGGTGTTATTAACTTTTTGATTGTTTGTTTCACGCATCCAACATGCGCCGTGTAACTTTGGCTTTCATTTCCCTGCTCTTTGGATGGACCATGGCAGGACCTTTGAACAGCACGTCGTTGGGTCTGTGTTCTATGAACGTGGCCCATGCATTTAATGCCGACAAAGTTGATAGCTTTAGACAATGTTTATTCTATCGAACGGTCCACGTTGCTGCTATACAAGAGTGTGCTAGTGTCCAATGGAACTTTCCCTTTTACGAAACTATTTTCAATTATGATATTGAAATAAAAATTGGAACCGCTCTGTTTATTAGACAGGATCTTGTTTATGACAATTGTTTTTTACACCCTAGTTGTCGTCTCACCTCCATTACAATACAAAATTTAACCTTTATCTGTCTTTATGCCCCAAGCGGTACTCATATGTATCATACTAGGGAGTTAGTTTTTAGCAATATCTTAGTACCTGAGATTCAAAAATTTCATAATTATCATGGGCGATATGAACGCAACAAGACACCTTAAAGACAGTACTTCTGGTTCAAACATTAGTCCTGCGCTTCAACATATTGTTCAAGAATTTCGTCTTATTGACGTCTGGGAATCTCCTCATTTCACCGATAACGCCGCCACATACTTTTATGCCCAAGGTTGACGTGATCTATGTTGATGCCTGTTTACGGAACAATATATAAAGTAGTCATCTCGAGTGGTTATCATTTTCAGATCATAAATGTTTAACGTTGAAACTAGAGTGCCCTTGAAACTCACTTTCATGTGTCTCCTGTGTGGCGTTGTCAGTAGTCTGTTACAACATCCCCGGCGTATGAATACTTAATAGTTAATATGTGGAATTATTATGTAACAAACCAGATATCAAAATAATTTGTTGATGTGGTGGATTGGTTTCAAAAAGAAAGTTAAATATGGGTCGATTTCGTTTTGTAAACAAAGGGATGCTCAAATCAAAATAGAACTTACACATTACTATGGTCTTTTAGGTCAATATAGTCAGCTAGTCGATCATCACAGTCAGTATTTACCGCACCTCAAACGAATTCAAAGTAATATTAGACGAATTCATAACCAATTAAATAGAGATCGCATTAGTAAATCCAAATTAAAACAAGTTGGTATATATGAACCACCTATGTTTGTTCATGCGATTAATGAGCGTAAACAAGCCAACCGTCAATTCATTAATAGTTTTACCACTGATGAGGGAGTTAAAGTCTATGGTAATCAAATTTATCCGGCCATCAGGGCTCACTATAAACGTTTTTATAACGCACAACCTCGTCAAGATCATTTCCTTTATAATGATGACATAGAGTGGCCCATGTTAACAGATGATCATCGATAGAGTTAAGCTCAACCTTTTACTGTTAGTGAAATTGAGCAGGCTTTGGACCGTATGAATGTTAATGCTTCACAAGGTATTGATGGATTGGGGATGCGCTTTTATCAACGTTTCAAACAGTTGTTCCTTCCTATGTTAACCTCACTTTATAACCTATAACCAGTTTTTACAGGGTCATTTCTTTTGTATCGACTTTAATCAAGCAATAGGTCTGTTACTTTTTTAAAAAAAGGAAATTCTAAAGACTCATAATTTAAGGCTGATTTCAGTGTTAAATGTTGATTGTAAATTGCTCTCTAAGGTTCTCATGTTTCGTCTCAAACCATTTATGAATTTATTGTTAGATGAAAGTCAGGGTGGCTTGGCCCATACCAAACCCATCCATGTCCTAGCTAATTTGCGTGAATTAATTTTCGTAACACAACTTAAGATTGTGCCCCCCTTTCTGATCTATTCTACGGATTTTTCTCAGACTTTCCCGTCATTAAATATCAATTATTTACTTGAGTTGTTGAAACGTCTTAATTTGCCTGATAATATCCTTATGTTATTGCCAAATGCTTTTCAGGTACGAACTATTAGACTTCAAGTTAATAAACGTTGATTAACAGAATTTAACATGGAACGTGGAGTCCATCAAGGTGACCCTCTATCCTCATATTTGTTTAATTTAGGCCTTATGTCATTAATCAAACTCGTAAAAACGGCCTGGCGGGCATATCCTTGAATCGGGTAGTAATAAAGGCCCTGCCCTATGTAGATGATGTCATTTGGTTAGCACGAGTTGTCACAGAAATACAACACATTTTAGAAGTGTTACAATTATTTGCTCAGAGCTCGAACATCTCTATAAATCATACAAAAACAAAAATCTTAGTAATGGATCATGCACTTACTCCGCATGTCCGTTCCTTAGGCACTATTACTGACTCTCTTCATTTTCTAGGAATTTGGTGGGCCCACACAATCAAGAAAACCATTGCCTTAAATTCTCAGGCCCTCATACAAAAAAATTCAACTAGTGTACACCAATACAAACTGTATCTTGACACTTTATTAACCAGAGCAAGATTTATTCATGTGTTTGTTATTAGTCAGGCCACATATCTTCTTCAACTGTTCCCATTAACTCACAAAACGTATGTCACTATAGACACTCAAATTGGAATCCTTTTATGGTTCAATTACAAAATCCGTATTCATAGAACCACCTGCCAACTACCTCTGATTTATGGCGGTCTCCACCTTAAAAATGTCCGACTCCACGGAGAAGCGCTGTTACTTCACCGCACTATTCAGTTAGTTTGCCAATACCGTCACGAATTTGCCTCACAAATTATGTTGGAAGCATGTCGTCGCACTGAACTGGTATTCCCTTTATGTACGCTTCCATGGAAAAATCTGCTCCCTTATCTTCATCACTCTTTCGTTGAAATGACATACGCTACGGTCGCCCAAATCCCCATAGATCAATGGTCTGTTCGACTTTTATATTGTCATCTTCAGAAAGCAAAGCCGGTACATATCCCTGCTATTCAACGTCATAACCCTAACAAACTATGGGCAGTCATATGGTCGAACCTGTCCGAGGTGGTGGATGACCCCCTAGTACATAATACTGCATATCAGGTCTTCATCGTACTTGGCCCCACCAGGAAGTTTTGTATATTCGCGGTTCTGTTCGTGATAATAAATGTATGGTATGTGGTAAAGTTGAAACTTTAATTCATGTCATCCTTGGTTGCCCAAATACTTCTTCAATTTGGCATCAATATTGTAAAATAGCTAATAGAATTATAAGAGGCCATGTTTCGACATATTCGCTGGAAGATATTATTTATTATCCAGCGTTTCAAGTGTTTCCCCGGGCGAGAAAGAGAATTCTTTTTTGGTTGACATGTCACACTATTCATATTATGCTTACAAAGCCCACTCTTACAGATGTGGCCTTCTATGTTGCATTGTTAGAAAGTTTTGTTAAACAACTACCAGCAGATAAGAAATACAGCAAATTTGCTAATTATGATAGAGCATTGTATGTTTAACTTGTGTGTTTTTTTGCTTCATTAGTTTAATTGTTTATATACTATTCTTTGTTAATACATAATTGGTTTGTGATGATGTTTGTTTATTGATTAATAAAAAAAAGTGGTCAGAGTGTCAGACTCTTATTCTCAAGGTCGTGGGTTCAATTCCACGCCCGGATTTCCAATTATTTTGTTCAAGGAATTAAGCGCTGTAAAGAATGTACGCGATTGCTACTGAAAGAGGTTTATATTAAAGAAAAATATATCCCTCCAAGAGCCTTTAAATTATAATAAATCAACCTTACATATTTATTACACACCGGAACAATTATATTTTCCATGATTTTCATTGTTTTTTGTCAATATTCGGTGTAAATGAAATAAGAATTTTTCGTACAATTTGTGTCAAAAACATTTTAATATTATTTTATGATGATTTTTATACAAAGAATATATTCATTAAAAAATAGCTAATTAGATTAAAAATTAAAATAACTTAAAAAAAGAGTATTTTGAAATGTTGACAAATGATCCTCAAAGTTTCCCTGGAGTTATCGGCTTTTATCGTTTAAACCAATCATACCTCTCTGAAGACAACTTAACCTGTGAACAAAATTTCGAATTGTTGGTTTGAATAATAAACATGGCTTTCGCATATTCGATTGTCAAAGAAAGGACATTTATCTCAGAAAATGACTACACGATCCCGCTGGTCATCTCGATTCTTTAGTTAGTTCAAGTTTAGTTCATTCTGCGAAGAGATAGTCAGAGAGGTAAAAATTACAGTTCATTCAACATATTGTCGAATGACACAGATACTTAAGTATTTTAAAAGTGTCCAACTCTGTTCCGAATGTTCCCACTTAGGTGATTTAAGATTAAAACATTTCAGTTGATACAAATTAACCCATGAAATCCGGGACATTTAATATAATTTTCGGACACCGAGACAAAGCCCTAAAATTCGGATCTGTCCAGGAAAATTCGGGACGTGTAATCACTGTAGATATAGAGAACTTTCAATAATTCAGATAAAGTTAAAACAGTGAGTAATAGTGCTTATATGTAATGTATTACGTGTCGAAGGTTATGGAAATAACATATTTTAACAAATATTAGTAGATAAATAATTGATGTACAAGATTTCCTGGGGAAGAAGAGATTAATTAGGTACAACTTTTTGTTACTGCATGAATTATCAATCACAGTCAAATAATGCTATGGGAAAGTGTACGATTACTAGCGTGTGTTGTATTGGTTGATTATTTGAAAACTGATCCACAAAGTGATTATCAAACTTACTGCAAGCAAGAATCAAATCGTTTCTCAGAAGCTGCAGAAATTGCATCGGCTAGATGTATTGTGAATTTGCACGGTACAAAATGAAGGGGACTAGCTCTTATGACTTTACAGATGACTAGTGTTAGAAATATACTGAGTCTTCAAACATTGTTTAATGTATTTTTCATTAAGGACAGTGGTCTGCCGTTAGATAACTTTAAACCAGAGATACTTGCTATTTCCTGCCCATCGTTGATCATTCGATTTGTTGCCTAGAGGCCTATAGAAATTGAAATTCAGATTCGTTATACGATTCCTTGGTAGAGCCAGCGCAATTTCGGAAAGTCTCTAAGTGCGCATTATGCACAGCTTGGTTACGAATCTACTTCTATCACGTGACACTTAAACAACACTGCGCGGGAGTGAATAACAGACGCTTGAGTCGAAACAACAAAATCGGGAGGGTAGAGGAGGAAGGTGCTGTGAGGAACCGTGGAGAACATTTTTTGTACTACCGAGCTAGGATATGTTAGTCCTCACACCAGACGACAGTGTATGACAACAGCAAACACACTTGCGTGTATCTTTCTCCTCGGTTTCTCCCTTCAACATAGGCTCGCTGGCTTTTACCAGCAACCGGACTCAAAGACTTTATGAAAATGCATTATCTATAATTACGTTCCATTTTTAACACATTAAAAAACTATGAACAAATGACAATCAAAACGGTATTTTAGAAATTGGGCTAGATTATTCTTTAGGATATTTATCAAATGAAAATATTTGTTATTGGGGGGAAATTTGAAATCCTGGGCTATGCCGTGCTATACCTTCAAATATCTCGACTAAAACAATTAGCTTCAAAATCTGAAACAGTTCATTTCATAAATACCAATAAGTATAAGATAGATCGAGTTTCAAAATTTCAGTATTAAATTTCAAAAAATTATCTTAATTTGTTCTGTATTTCAACCAAATTAAAACTGGGAGGGCAGAGTAAAGATTTATCTGAAGATAAGGGTCCCTAAATTATTACTTTAAAAGAATGTCTATATTTATGATTGTCTGATTCGTGCCTTTTAAACTTTGTATGATAGTTTGTGTGTATATGTGTGTGTGAGAGAGATATATACTTCTTTGGTTTTCATGCTTTCTAGATGAACTGAAGTGAACTTCATAAAAAACGAGTACCATGAAAGAATTAAAAGTTATTTGATAATACATCACAATTTGTTCTTTTACTTTCGATGTTACTACAAAAGTGATTTTGTGGGTATATAAATTAGCATATTTATGATTATATAGATTAAAATGAATATGCTAATGGATCAGGAAATTTAACGGCAGTATCCCTTATGAATTATGTGCAGTGAAAATCATAAAACATACACCAAATATATGAAAATACGTAGAATAGCGAATTATATAAGACCGAAGTCCAGGGGGCAAGTGCTCCCCGCCCCCACTTGCCGACGCTCTTGATATAAACCCTGAAAATCCTTATTTAAATCCTTTCAACTCCCTATATTTCGGCTCTACATTCCACAATTTAGAAATAGTTCAGAGTCCCTATGTTTTCTGTAAATTATTTAAGTATAGACCTCAAGAAAAAGGAATAAAACATTTCACTTATGATGATGATGTTTATTCATTATTAAAAGTAAACACAACATTCACGGGCCCAATTTTAGTTTATACACGAGCATTGACTTCGTACAAAGTATTAATTTTAAACTCTGAAAAATACTAAGGAAGTTAAAGAAACATTAACCTTACACCGGCAGCAATTTGAACAAAATCGTAGACTCTCATGTTGGAGGCCCTTGTGATCCCCCTCCCTAATTATCGCAGAGTCATGACTGATACCCCGTTGGAAAGCTTATGGAACACAGATTCCAACGAGGTAACATTTATACAATTCCCTACCTATTCGTAGAAGAAGAAGAAAGGTCAAAAGTCCTAAAAAAATAAATTTTGAGGGTCCTGGCAACCCCTGCAGTCACCCTACGCTGACGAAATGATGCTAATGTGTAGGCCACACACCTGTGACAATAATATAAAAATTGGTAGCCATTACTTCGATACAAAGCAAGACAAAAATTCAGAAAGTTATTCCTAAAAAAAAACTATATATAGTTTTCGAAGTGCTGTTGCAGACCCTCATAAGTGGCGACCTTGGTTACCCTCATAATTATCACAGAGTCATTATTGATACCTCGTTGGAAAGTTTATAAAATACAGATTCCAACGAAGTAACATTTATACAATGTCCGCCCTACTCGTAGAAGAAAGTCAAAATAATTCTAAAAAAATAAAAATAATAAATTTGGGGACCCTGCCAACCATTGCAGTCACCCTAAACTGACAAAATGATACTATTTTCCCCCCTACAACACGTCATTGTGTGTGTGTGTGTCTAAGACAATAGAATTTTCGTGTTTTACTAAAAAGGAAAGAGTAATGTGTTCGTTTTATGTAGGATATATTTCTACAAAAAAAAAAAAAAAAAAAAAAAAAAAAATGCGTACAAGAAAAGTTTTTAGAATTTGCCATTCGCTTTCCCCCCACCACCACTACAGTATCACATTATATGCACATCATGCTTTTCCATTATTGTCCGTAGAACATACAACAACAGGAATTATGCTTCTAGAGAAATTCAGTAAAAAGTTATCTTGTCTTAGCCTATATGGAAGTCCTGAAAATATTTATAATTTACATAAAATATTGAAGACAAAAAATTGGCCAACTTTACCCCTCTCTCCTCCCCCATAATATGCAACATATACACATACCAGATAGTGGACTACTTCATCGCTTCACATACAATTTTTACGAGTGTACCCCCAAGGATGGGATGGCCCCCAAGAAAACCTGATGAAAAAACAAAAAATACGAAATTTACCCTCTCCCTCTCCGCCATGGTAACCCACACACATACATAAAATGCATATCGGCGGCAAACTTGATTCTTCAGGAATGCATTCCCAAGATCATCTTTCTAGGTTTATTCGGGCTGAGCTATTGAGGTTTAAAGCGCTGACGCAGACAAAAATAGCAGAGAAGCTACCGAAATTAATGTTTCCGAAACATATTTACAGTAAAATAATCATAAGTGTTCGCCCCCGAATGCAGATTTGTGACCCAAAGGATCCGGGCCATGGTGAACCTCGTATATAAACATTTTACGTTGCTTTCTTTTTTTTACCAACATTTTCGGATTCTATGGCAACCATTCCATGAGTTACATGGCCAGGTGTCATTGGAATGTGATCACGTATTTTTCTTTGCTTTATTATACTCTTTAGTTGTTTAATATAAAACTATGGTACGAAAATAAATTCAGTAAATACTTTTAATGATATAACCCCAAAACCAGCTCCACATGAAGCCATATCGTGATGGAAAGATGGTTTATTCTTGTCCCAGTGAAGTACGAATTACGAATCAGATCAGACAGTGGAATGACCCCCAGCCAACCCCCTAGTTATAAAAAATATCGAAATGTATTTTACCTAGTGTTCTGCTTAACGATTCAACACGAGACATATAGGATGAACGCTTATGAAATCGGTGATTTACATCACCAACAACACAAGTGGATTTAATTAGGACTATTTTTTATTTTCCATTCTTTTTCAAGTGACTGTAGGGATTGTCAGAATGTTACATTAAATAATATGCTTACTTCATAGAAATGAGTTTAGCGGTAGCGTCTCTGACTACGAATCGGGCGGCCTGGGTTCAAATCCCGGCCAGGACGCTGGAGATTTTCCTTGCAGTTTTCTCATGCCTGGCGCTCTGATGTGCACTCAGCCTCCTATCAAATTGAGTACCAGAGTTACCTTGGTACTCCTGGGCACCTTGGGAAAATAAATCCGGTCGAGCGTGGGATTGACTACCCCACCTAACTTCGTACCTTAGGTCGAGAATATGTGGCGTGCTACCTCCACATCCCCCATGGACAGTTCACGGCGCGTGCGTATCGCACAGAGGATAACTTTATCTTATTTTATACTTCATAGAAGAACTATGGAATGAGGGCCACGGTGGTTCAGTTCGTAGAGCGCTCACCTCTGGTGCTAGGGGGCGTCGGATCGATCCCTGCTCTTGCCATGTGGGCTTTGTGCTGGACAAACACCGTATGCGTGAGTTTTCTCGGGGTGTTTCCCGTTTAATCCCACTTTCTACATTCCACCAATTCATCCCATCATCATCCATATGGCCTGAGCCATAGTTGCCTAAAGACCTTAAATCAATTCAAATTCAAAAAAATCTATGGAATGATTCAAAGTTTTAGTTGCGACCTGTTGACTTTGTACAACAGCGTGACAAGAAATGATCGTATCTTAAATGACAAATGATTCAATTTCGTATCTTTGTTTCCAGTATTTAAATTTAAATAAGTTTTCATTAAACTTACCGAGGCGACGGCAAATACAAAATACGAACCCGCAAATAGAGTTAACTGGATTTTGCTTTGTGGAGAGTTTTGAAATGCAGACAAGGAGTAAGATGGCAAGAGAAAGAAGTTTGCATTTTAATTCAGCTGCTAATGTCATACTACCATTATCTTCGACATAAGTGCTTAGAGATAAAAACAAAGCTATGTAACGATGTTGACGAACGGAAGTAATTGCAGGTTAGATACGAATTTTACTTGCTTAAGCAAGAACCAAATCAGTCTGTCATCGATTTCGTGGCTCTTGTAAACTGTAATAGATATTCACGTAATTTTGAGACATACAGGCAAATACTGGACCAATTTACGTTAGGTTTAAACAACATTTACCATCCAGCAATATTGTTATAGAATAAGAATTTGCCATTAAATCAAGCTATCATTCTTGTGGTTAGTTTACAAACCGTTAAAATGGCATCACAACATAATTTGTTGGTGAATAAACATCAGTTTCTAGAAATGCAAAGAGTTAGAGTGAACAACAGGAGTCTGTAATGTTAAACCAGGATTACACCAAGGTGTTTAGGTTTCATTAAACACCACCCAGTTTTCCAACACACACTTTTAAGCACGTGATAATCTTTATCCAGTCTACAAACAAGCGTGCATTGAATTACCAAGCGATATTTGACGTGACATTCTATACGCTTATAAAGCTTAATACAAACAATAGGTTCGTTTTCCCAATAATAGAAAAAATGAATCGGAAGTCGAGAATTAAGAGTGAGCTTCAATTCATTACACACCAAAAACCATTCTATGAAGAACAAATATTTTCGCACACTTTCTTCGCAAAAATACCCAACTCGTGGACGCATAGAATAAATCCATTTTTACAGTAATTATTACTCACCCACTATTACTAACAAAATCATAGTTCGGGCTCATGTGAGAACTATACTTTTCAAGAGCTTAATACCGCCCCTCCAGAAAGGCTTTGCAATAAATGAAAGAACAGAATGACTGTCTCATAATAAAAAACAGGAATAAAAATAATTCCACAAGAATTGCAGATATTCTTATCTCCCATTGAACCACCGGCACATAAAGTAAAACACACCTTCTTTCCACATATTAACTGTACTTACATGCACCTTTACTTCGATTTCACAGGTTCACAAACTTCACTCTAAAAATCGATGTGCCACGTACCTGCGATTTAACTCCACTGAAGCACAAAACTTCAAGCAACATGGACAATCATGTTCAAGTATCGACAACCAATCAGAGACCTGTTACACAGTCATGCTGCTAGTGAGTCAATCACACAATTTGAAGACCACCTACAGACAATAATAGAAGTAAACTCTAGGAGACAATTCTCCAAGCTTCATCCTTCGAGCCACAAGAATCTCTGAGAGCTGAGCATCATCCGATCCAAAAATACATCATAAAATTATGAACTCTCAAAAACCTCATATCATTACAAGTCACTACAACGAATGTGAGACAGAACTTAATCCAAGTTTGTGCACGTTGTGGGAAACAATATCGTTTCCGACATAAATGCCCAGTATTCAACACGCAATGTAATATATGTCTTAAAATAAATCTTCTTGCTAGATGCTATTATACTAAAAAACCAAGCAGGACTACCAGTGATTCTGAGATAGACAATAACCAACCAGCTAGTGGAACAAGTGCTGTTCAAGGATGTACAGTTGTACATACACATAATCCAACTTCGGTACTGTGTGTTATTAGCATTGGGAGACAGCAGACAGGTAAAAGGGCACACCAGAACCAGACCAGTCATGCAATACATAACAAGGGTTATCAGATAATTTTTACCAGTGGAGGACAGTAAAACTAAAAATGGAGGACAAATGCAGAGTTTCTCTTGCAATGTAGGACAACTACGTCAAGATTGTTTGACAACCATGGCTACCTTTCATTTAAAATCCGATAAAAATCACTGACGAACAGAAAAATTTCTTACTTTGGAGGTCAAATAACACAAAATTTTACATTTTTATTGTATCTTCCTATCAACTAATAAAATCTAATGAAAATTGAAAGTGTTACCAAATGATGAAGAATTTGCTTGATATTTCGGTAAAGAACATTTTTATTAAAATTAAAAATTTGGATCACAGGAATACGAATATGTCCAATTCGGAACTTTTTAACCTGCTCACTAGAGAATGGAGGACATTTACTGGTAAACGTATTTAGAAAAGGCAGGAGGACAATGTGAAAAGGAGGATGAAAAGGAGAAAGTCTGGTAATCCTGTACTATATTTCTCTAGAGCAGGGTCTCTCAACGTGTGGGTCGCGGGCTGTGTTCAAGGGGGTCGCGATGGGAGGTGAAAAATAAATTTAAATAGGGTTTTTGCAGGTTTAAACGAATAAATTTCAAAAACTTGTTTATTTTGCTTCCTGTTTTTGTAATTGCTAAATATACATGTAATGTAATTTGTTGAACAGTTTTATAATTAGGATATTTATAATCAAATACAGCAAATCAACTGTGATGTTTTGAAATGAAAAGCAAACACAAAATAAATCAATAGTGGGTCGCCGATTAGAAGACATGGTAAAAGGGGCTCGCAGGATAAAAAAAAGGTTGAGAAACGCTCCTCTAGAGTAAATTTTGAAGCAGTCCAGATAGAAATTCTTTAGCAATTTGCCTGATGTGCGGTAGCGGTACCGAATTACCAATGTTTATGGATATGGTTAATGTGTCCGGCGTTGGTTTCTAAAAAATATGGTAGCCCTACGTCATGCGTCAACTAGCTAACTCGTATTAATAATATATTTTTTTCTTCGCATTTATGTTCTTTTCTTTGTTTATTCTTCATAACATGCTACAAGAGTTCAAACAATTGGAACAGAGAGGAAATATACGATATTTTATTTCCTGTAACCATATTACATTGTTGTCTGTTCCATAGTAATGTTTTTATATTTTTGTTTAGGTTTATAAAGAATGAACTGATCTAAAAGTATGTAAAAAAATGGGTATTGTTTAAAGTCTCGAACTGACTGAAGAAATTATCAAGTAAATAAATTCCAAACAAGTGTGTTATTGGTTTAACAGCAGATTAAAGATTGTCACGCTTCAAAATTATGTTTGACCCAAAGAAAAGATTGGTCATCACGTATACTCCTCGAGTCAAATCCAAACATCATGGACAACCGGAACTGGTTCATCACAACATCAACCCTGTTTACAACATCCTAGATACCGAGTGGATAGAATCAGTCCCTCACGAACATCTAAGGAGCTCCATCAAGCATGGTGTTTCTCTGGCCTGTGTTGGGGAAAGTGCTGATGACGGTTGCTGCAGTGAACCCAAACGCTGTTGTGTACGAAAGAAGCGTAGATCTTGCTCCAAACCAAGAAAACGTTGTGGTCCATGTCCTCGAAAAAGTAGCGGCTGGAGCAAACCCATCCTTGTTGCCCAAAACCGAAAAAATGCTGCTGCAATAAATATAAACGTAGAGCACAGTCTAGATGTGGAAAGGCAAGCACTTGGAGGTCAGTAGATAGTTGCTCAAGGCAAAAAGTACAATACGGATGCCCGTGCTGTCCACCTAAGAGAAAAGAATGTCCTCCACCACCACCACTATGTGGTACTAAGAGATGCGCGCTCAGTATCAGCAGAGGATCCATCAACGGTTTCCCTAAAAGAAGACGCCAGTGATGAACCTTGTTGAAACCTCAGAACTGGTTAACGTTCCAAAATGAGTACACATTTTAGAGTAAGTGATGAGTGATTGGGTACTGAAATGAAATGTACTCCTCCTTTTTTTCAATGTTAATTATCAAAACTTAACTTTGGGTCAACAAAATTTTTGTGTCATAATTCAAAAGTAGTCATTTCAAATAAATGTATTAATATGTTATTCCACTTCATTTTTCTTTAATTCCTTGAGTGTAATTTTAAAGATAACTTACATTTATAGTCAGCAAAGCCATCTACTGAAATTTGAGTTTTGTTTCTGGGTTTTAGATATTTCTGTCTCAGGACCAGGACAGGGTACAGAAGATTTGGGAAGACTGTCGGCTAGAGCCTATTTACCAAAGGATAGTGACTTGAAGTGGCTTGAGGTGGATCCGGATTCAAGTCCGGCTAGAGGTAGACATTTTACATCTGCTGATATTGAGGCAGACTAGTAGAAGAAAGGATTCTATGCCATCTCGCCTAACAAATTATCAGCTGTCAATTTAAGATAGATATCACGTTCCGCTGTTTGGCCGAGAGGAGAATTCTCATTTGGCCTAAAGATTCTCTCTGCCACAAAAAAACCTTCAGAGGGAAATTATGCAAAAGTTGAAAGCGTATATTATATTAGAAAGATTTAGAAAGACTGAAAATTTTTGACTGAAGATGTTCTTGATTCAGTTAATAAAAGGACTTGCAAATATGTTAATTCAGAAATATAAATAAACGTTTCCAGAAAATAAGTATGAAATTAACAAACATTACATAAAAAATGTATTTTTCGTGTAAGACGTAGATTTGTTCGTTTATTTATGTATTGTTTTATTTATTTATTATGTTTTCCCTTTTATATTAGTTTCTTATATCTTAATTTCTACATGACAGGCTTATTTTGGGGTTTATGAGTAGGAACAGAAGGGAGAGGAATTCAGTGATTTTTGTTCACTTTGTGCAGTCAGAACGGGATTGGCTCGCGAGGAATTAGATGGCTGTGTCACTAGAAATTTGTGTTGTTTATGTGATTTAGTGTGTCTGATGAAGGTTATTTAGTTGGCGAGATTTGTGATATTTAAATTGAATTCAATTACATACGTTAGTACCGGAAGAGGTGTATTACAAAGGTTATACGTATAGAATTAACCAACGTATTGGAGAGAAATCATACTGGAAATGTGAGGAAGGATGCAGAGTGACAGTAGTTCTTCGTAGAGAAGATCTAGAATTACAATCGGGTCAGCACATATACATGCAGAACCATACATGCACAATCGAGCAGCACATACAGAACATACATGGGGGAGCGATGACAGAACCACTAACAGGGTAGAAGGATGGCATAGCAAATGGAACAGGCGTTTCGCAAGACATCACCCATCTTCGCTTTCATGCAACAAATACAGGAGGAACAAAAGGAGAATGAGACTAAAATGAAACTTTTAGAGGTTGAAAACCCGGTGTGTTACCAGAAGAGAAAATGGAAGCGTCTGAAGGACAGTCTTAAGATGATTAACATGATTAAGAACATCTTAATTTAGAGAATTCCATTTTCTGTAATTTCCCTCTGAAGAGTTTTCTTAGGAAAGGGAATCTTAAGGCCAAATGAGAATTAGGCGAAATGTGAATTCTCCTCCCGGCCAAACGGCGGAACGTGATATCTATCTTAGATTGACAACTCATAATGTGTTAGGCGAGATGAGAAGACACGGAAGGAAGAGACTCAGTAAATGAATTACCATCGAAAAAAAAAACAGCTTAAGGTCTTGTTGTCGGTAAAAAAAAACTCCACAAGAACTCAATCAATTAACTCACGACATTCTGCATGATGTCACAGACAAAGTAAGTATTTTAGTGGCAAGCCTCTTATAATGATGTGATCAAACAACTTGAATAAAATTTAGACCTGGACATCGAAATATGCAAAAAAATAATAATAATAATATATTTCTACATTGAACCCACGAAACTGGGGAAACTAGAGCAAAGAAAATAGCACTGCACTTCCTCTGAACAAAACAAAATTTTCAGTTCTCACGGAGAGGGAAGACAAAACTTAAGAACAAAAAATTTAAAAACAAGTTTGTTAGACAAACCAGAATTTGTTAGACAAACGAAATTCAACTTCCAAAACATGTAATACCCACATTTACACACGTAATACCCACATATAGGCTCTGTGTGTCCTAAAATATAAAAGAAAGACTGCCCACGAATATACATACATCCAGACCAACCAATAGGTATATAATTATATATACATCTAAGGGGAAATATAAGAACGGATAGGGTCAAAATTGACCCGAAAGGACCTTCCACTTAGGCAGTACACAAGCAATATTGTTAAAAAATGACTACTTGCTATAAACTTACCACAAAAGGTGACAATACTCCAAAGAAAAAATAGCTATTATAAAAATAATAAACAAGACTTCTCTATATAGAACTTGGATGGCAAGGTGACACGCGCATATTTGTCGTCTGGAGTCTCGCTCGTATGACGTCAGCCTAAGTCAAGAGAGCAAGAGGATAGGATAACACATACGAACACAAGCTGCACTCATGCGTTTAACACACAGAAGGGACATTGGCAAAATGATTTGCAATTAGATTTTGTTGTGTCTGGCGTGCCATTAGTTCCAAACTGATATTTAATTAACCCAGTGGACATGTTATCGCACTAAGGCGTCTGTACAAAGTGCAGGGACTTGGGAGAGGATAACACAAAACTCTTCTGAAATAATCAAATAACTTTTTCCATAGTGCACGTAC
>JAGDQP010004691.1:4410-28511 GCA_022664845.1 Lepisma saccharinum | reverse complement strand
CACGGTTTTTTGTGCAATGTTTAGCTCTTGGGCAATCGAAACAGTGCTTACATGACGGTCGGACGCGACAATGTCCATGATTTTATCGACATTTTCGACACGTGGCCTTCCAGTGCGTGGTACATCTTTGACGTCAAAATTACCGGCACGGAATCGACGAAACCAAAATTGCGCGTGATTGGCTGTTACAGTATCAGGACCATAAACACTATTCACATTTGCAGCCGCCTGGCTTGCGTTTTCGCCTTTATCGAAGATAAACTGTAAAATATAGGGTATTTTCTCTTTGCTAGTGTCCATTTTGACGCGCGCTCACACAACATTGAGTCAACTCATCACAACTATCTGAACAGTGTTTGTAGTACACAATCTCATCGTTTGAACGCCATCTCGTTGAACCCGATCGGACTTATACAACGCGAGCTACAGATCACTGAAGCCATCTATTGGCAAAATAATGGATTACTTTTTACTACACCAGATATCTCTCAAATGTTTTTGGTATATAAGATAGTATTGTTTTAACGTATAATCCAACTTTTGGAGGTACTGTCAATTAAAAAGTTTATGTGTTATAAATCAAGAATGGAGCGGTGAGCATTGCATTATTTGGATACTTTTTAAAATCCTATAATTAATTCGTCTCTGGGAAAACAAAATGGCGTTTCTAAAAAAAATACAAAATTTAGTTATGGCTATATCTCTGTTCCTCATAAGAAAATCTGTAACATGGCGAAGTGTTGTAACTCTGTGACTATTACCAATAGTTTCTGAGATACACATAATTCTAATGTAATTGCACAAGTGCACAGCTATACATTGTGTCTTCGCTAAACGCTTCTCCTGAAAAGTTCAGAACAATGAGATATGTCACTGATTCCCCAGCGATGAATTGAAGGGGAACTCCGATATAATTTGAATTAGTAGGCTATAGAATTTTAAGAGCACCCTGATTGAATAACAATACTTTTATTATTGATAAACTGTAGACATAAATTCAAAATGTATGGAAGAATTTGTATTGACTTTTTCCACTTCGTTTCAGAAATTTTTAGTCCATTAAATCACTATTAATTTCAAGTTTCTTTAAGGTGTAATTTGTGGGACATACATGACCCTCTGTAGCTACAGTTCTCTGTTCTGTATGTGTAGAGATTGATTTGTAAGTGTAGTCCGTGAAACAAAAATCACAAGAAGAAATACATATTATACTTGATTTTTTATAAATGTCTCAGAAATCGACCTAACAAAACTTTTTTAATTGCATTACTATACATTACGTTATTTGAACATTCCCACGATCTCTGACCCATCACATTTCAATCACCACTTGGCAACATCTTTTCTTATATAAACCACACATGCTCGTAGATTTAAAAAAAAATAAAAAAAAATAAACGAGAGAAGTAGAAAGAGAAATACAAGCGTTATGATTTTGTTAGGTAAGTTATGCTTCAAAGAAATTCCTGAAGGTTTCGTTTCCTCTTTTTGAATTAAAATTATTTTCTGTTGTGTGTTCATCAGAGCAGTCTTTCTATCTGAGTCGCAGTAACTCAAACTCACAGTCATTGAGTGAAATTCATGGATGATCAGAAAGAGAAGAGAGAGAATAGTATGTGTCCATTTAAAAATTTAGGAATTATCATTTTGGATTCAATCTTATGTGAATAAATCAAGCATATGTAAAAGGGTCCTTGCAGATCTTCATTTATTTCATCATTTAAGGTTATGCTAAAGTAACAATCTTTAAAGATAGATGATAGCACTATCTAAACACTGTCTCTAAACACTAAATTTAAAGAGTGGAATTCCTCTCGATTTGAGACGAATAAATATTTAATTTTTTAAGAGCGGAAAAAGTTACCACTCCTTTTAGAGGGGAATTTTCATCGGAGAAAAGATTAGAGTTTTCCTCTCGAAAAAGGTGGGATCTATGGTAGTCCATTTCGATGGGAATGTAAACATGATACTTTTTTAGGTTAATTTCCATTTCAGATAAAGTCTTCATCTTTTGAACACGAAAACGACGCAATAAAATGTTGAAAATGTAAAAACGTTGCAAAACGGAGCACTTATTTATAAGTAGTAAGAAATAAACGTAATATATTTATGAATGAAAAAGAGTAAAAAAAAATAATCTCGAAGAGATTTGAACCCGGTACATTCCGGCCAGTTATCCGACGCCTTAACCCCTCAGCCAGCTCTTATTTCTTTCTTCTCGTCTGGTACTCGAGAAAATGATTTAAAGATTTCTTGTACATATCTTACTCCTGACGTCTTCTAATATATTTTTCTCACAGAAAAGTTTACAGATTTTCTTTTGACATTTTTAACTAAACGCAACACGATAAATTTCACAGCATAGCTTCGTCTTTCGATAACCTCCGGAGCAACAAATGGCGAAGAACGAACTTGGCTAGTAGTAATGATACATTGCGAATCACTCTAAAAATGAGAAACCGCCCTTTCAAGTTTGAAGAATAAAGTCCATCCAAAAACATCGAAATTCGATCTAGAAAGACGACATTTTCCTTCCAAAGCGAGAGCGTTTCGTGTAATATAACCTGTGAATTACTTGTTGCTGTTGCTATTCTCTGTGAACCTCATAACGTGGTCCTTTGGTAATATATATATCTTGTTAAACGATCGATATTAATGCTTTGATTTTTGTTTATTTTTCTGTTGTTCGCTTGTCGTTTCTTAACTCGCCAACAACATCCATACTTTTGTCCAGAATTATCATTGGTGACGAGAAATGGTGCCTGTACATCAATGTCACACACACAGGGAACAACACACTCAGATCAAACAGAAAGGGCCTAGTTTGAAAAGTGAACTGCATCCACGCAAGTTTTGTTTAGACCATTTCGTGGGACCAAAAGGGAATAATTCCCTTTGATCCGTTCCTCTGGAATGTTACAATAAATACTTCTCTGCTCTGCACTACAAATAACTGCGTTGACTTAAAGCAGAAAAACAACCAACAAGACGTAATCCTTTGATTCTCCAGATGGACAATGTCAGACCTCACACTGCAACCGTGATGAAAATAGTCCTTCAGGAAGTGAGAATGGAAGTCTTAGCACATCCAGCATACTCCCAGACCCCACGTCTTAGGACCATCAACTCGCCGGTCAAAACACAAAGTGGCGTAAACCATAAAATGGCGATTTTGAGTTAGGACCAGTAGGGATCTTCTCGAAGGTCGCTCTTTTATGTCACAAACCGGCGTAAGCCAATTGCAAACCGTATCCGAATAACAGACTATCCAGCATTGGGCGTAAGCGATTTTAAATGGTATTTTCCAAACGCAAACAGGCGTAAGCCGACATAAGATGAAGTAAGTGCAAAGATGAAGCCATGAAAGACCAAAGCCACGTTGCAGCAATTTTTTATGTTCAACAGGTAGTATATCTACCAGAAAATAAATGAGAATGCTATATTTTATAAGAAACGTTTATCAGTGTACAATTTCACTATCTATAATCTTGCAAAGCGAGACTGTGAGTGCTAATCTTGGCACGAAGCCATAAGCAAACGGGTAGCTTCTGAGATCTCCTCTTGTGTGTACATTTTTTTTACAAACTTGTGCAGAGAAGAGTGTAAAGACTGTGAGCTTCTATAGTTACGGTTGGGTTGGACAAATTAAAAACACAATCATACGCATAGTAGCCATGTTGTTGTATGTAGTATCGCAGACTTCAATCGCAGAGATATCTCTCAGATTCTTTGAACCTAACCAGGGGCAAAATGAGGGTGATTCGGCCCACAGTGCAATTGGGTATGCATTATCATTCTGGGGATGGTTTGTATCCTCACTTAGTTCCAGTTATGAAACAAGCAAGGCGTAAAGCTCCTTACACGGTACATCAGATGGAAACAATTGACTTCATCGATTTCAGAACACTGTCAAAAGACCTTAGAATTCTTCTTAGAAACTGGGAAGAGTGAATTGGACCGAAATTGTTGAAGTACACGTGAAGAAATCTGAGCTTAACACGATCTTTTTCAAAATCTCCCACTTGCATCCTTTCTACAGATCAATATCATTGAAGCGACTTGCACTTTACAACAAAATATGTTTTTACTTAACATTGAGCCACCCAAGATATCAGCAGATAAATACAAAGACTTTTAATGTCTCTTTGCCAGAGTGCCACCCTCGTTATTAGGAACTCTGAATTTGACACTGTTTATAAAAGCTTAACTACCCCGCCAGTAGGCAGGTAACAGTAATAGAGTCAATCTCTATAAAGATGATATAGAGTCAATCTTGTTTGATATCTCTTAATTTAGAGTTTAACTTTTAGAGTTTTAATGAGTTTGTTTTTGTACCGAGTTAGGCAACATTAAATTGTAAGTGGGCTATTCTCATTCACAATATTACGTTTCTTTATTATTCGAAAAATTAAATTATAAAGATATTATTATAGTATAATATTATTATAATAGTAGTGTAATCCTGTTAAAGACATAAGTTAATTTTTAACCTCTACATAGGCCTTGAAGCCGAATTAATTTCTAAACGCTATTTGAGAACTCCCAGTTTCAGAGGTACATTGTAACTTATTAAAACCTTATTTTTGCAAACTTTATGTTTTGTTTGAATGTGTTAAGACTATATTAGAGTTGATTTACAGTTGCAAATATAGAAACATTCAGTTTGCAGATATTATGTTTTGTTTGATTGTATTAGATAATAATAGACTTGACTAAGACTTGAAAATATAGAACAAATCATTGAAGCTCTTATTTCCACTCCTTACTTCCAAAGGCGTAAGAAACGTTTAATATTAATTTCTTCAACACACGAAGTGGCGTAGCCCACACAACTCACTTTTAAACCCAATTCAAAATACGAACAATTTTATTTTATCCAAACTTAAATATATTAAATTTAATCTGTTTGAGGTAAACATGACTACATGTAACAAAAATAAATTTATAAACATACAGTGAAATATGCGAACGAAGATCCTCCTAATTTTGTTTTTGTTCTCCTAAAACATTAGGAAAAGTGGCTTACGTCAGTTTGTGTTTTGAGCGGCGAACTATTCCGTGCAGTCAAACGCATTGTGCACGGATCCTTATTCGACGACGTGGCGCCGAGCTCTTGTCTTGTTGATGCCTTCGCGCAGAATCAGGTGAACTTTACAACAAAGGGATAATGAAGATCCCTGAACGATGGGAGACAGTCGTGCTGAATGGTGGAGACTATATTATTGATTAGTGTTTATGTGTGATTGGAAATTAGTGTTCTGGCTTACTTGATTCGTCGTTAGTGTTTGAATGGAATGGAACAGCATTTTTGCACCAACCCAAAATAAGTAGTTAGTTTCAAACTATTATGCTACATTATGTATTATGATGCATTAATTCAAGTTTTCACAGCTCGCGGCGAAGAAACAGGTCGCAGAATGAACTGTTCCAATAAATACATGTGCACCGGTTCGTACGCATTAATGTCACTCTATCAGAGGCAGTGGTAACGTGTGCTACAGGTACAGAATCTCTCACAGGCGATAACAACGTGCACATCGGTATGTAACCCAATTTGAACAAAACTTCGAAGTCTCTATTGTGTACAACTGTTGGCAGCAATGGTCGCAGTAGTTCCTAACTACAGATTAACGATGTCCAGTCACTGGTGACCCGCTGGAGACCTAGTGGTGCAATACCGTACATCACGTATTCTCATAATGGGCTTGGCAGATCGGAGAGCAAGCACAGCCATTGGAGCCGCCATGGAACGCAAGCAGTAAGTGGCCTGGCTGTGGCAACAAACCAAGATTAATTAGCATCGAACTGCCCCCAATATCCAGGAAGTGGGCTCACCACCAGAGTAAAATGTTTGCCTGCGTTTGATTAGTGAAAAACAGAGGACAGGAAATATAAAGTAACGTACCATGACGTGCAATGACTAACATTATTTTTTTAATAAATCATTTTGTGTTGTTAGATATCAATGGCTCAGGCCTAGATAGAGGAGAGGAAACAATGTGGGAAGGAGTCGGCCATGGCTTAAGTTAAAGGTACAATCCCACAATTTGCCTTTTCGGACTGAGCAAATCTCTGGAGAAACCTCTGTAAGGAAATATGGCCGCTGGTATCGAACCCAGGACGTTCTAAATACGAGGTGCTGATAATTATAGCTTTTCTCAAAATTAGATTTATGTACGAAGCTTATTGATCATTCTTGACCTATTACAATTGGGATGATCGATCGAATAAAGGACTTTGGCGAATTAAACTATACGTATTCTGACTTATATTTAATGCATTTAATTGTTTTTAGATATTATTCTTTGGTGTATTGTTAGAGCCAAATTTCGTTAAATTATTCCATGCAATTACTAATTAAAATAACAGGCTGGCAATAGCAAAACCCGTCGAAGTTAGTTTAAGTTAGTTATTCGGGAGTATAATTATAAAAAAGAATCAGTGATGACGGTCAATTCGAAAGAAAGAGCTGCTTGAAGTTTGGCGAACGAACCTAACATTTCAAGAAGATTAGTCCTTGTGTGTAATTTTATAATGACTAAAAGTGGTTTGGAAGGTTGTGGTGAACGTATTCGTGAACAAGTGCAGAATAAAATCCTGACTTTTGCCCATCCCTAAAAAATAATAATAATTATTATTATTATTCGAAAAAAAATAGTGATTGGGTGAAGATTAAAGTTTTTCCTTAGAAACAGATAGTACTCAAACTAGGAAGCACATCGGTAGATTCCCAAAGTTCTTCGATAAATGTTTGGGATAGAACTTGGAAAAAAGAAACTGAAGTATACTATTGGTGTGATTGTTCCTGCAGCTGAAATGAGCTTACGATATATAGGCAGACATATTGTGCTTCAGTTACAAAGCAACACTTGACATTATTTCGTGAATAGTATTTATCTAATTGTGCAGCTCGATATTTACCATCTCAAAATCTATGTGATTGTTTCATTACTAGGCTGCAATTACTATCATGTTATAGTCCATTTCAAAAACCGCACCTCCAAGTGACATAATGTGGGAAAATTGGCAAAAACACTTGTAATACACTTCATATTTTACAAAGCTAGGGAAACTTAACAGCCATGGATATCTTACAAATAGTGGTAGAAGGTTTACTTTAACAAGTTTTTTTTTTAAGTGGGAAAGATAAAATTAATATAAATTTTACTGTTGATTTTCGTTTCATCCTTTACTTTCTTATGACAATTAAATGATTTACAGACGTTCTGAAACCATCCCAATGTATCCTTTTGATACTTCTGTAGACAAAAGGGCACTTTCGGAAATGGACTACACAAATTCAAATTATGTACTTTTGCTCTAGGAAACATTTCGGACTGACCAACTCTTAAATAGATGTTTGAAACCTTTAGACGTAGTCCTTGAATCAACATAGTTAATTATTTCTTTTAAAACTTCACTCAAATCTGGAAAGCTCGTCGACTTTGCAAGAGACATACTAAACAAAACCGTAAAAATTAGCTAGGTATTTAACCATTTACCCGAAATTATAAGTGAATTATATGCATTGCATTATATGCTACAAAGCGTGCATAAGATACTTATCAATGATACACACTTAATAAAAGAAGCCACGTTTGTAGTCGGAATTATGTCGAAGTAAGCTCAAGAATATCCGCAATAAGGACTATAAGAAATTAGGGAATATCATTTCCTTAAATTTCCAGAGCCGATACAGCGATTGACTTGATGTACATGCTATTAATTCCTACGAAGCCAATTGCAAGCATAATTTACCAAAGAAGGTACTGATTTTACAAAAATATCTTAATTTCATGGGGAGTCCAGACCCTGAAACTTTCCCTTTCTAAATATATCCCTGAATCAGAAACTCGGAAAACAATAATTCGCACCAAATATTCATCCGAAGCTATACCGATATTAATTAGGCAGTTTTGTTTTATATTTTAGCTACACTAAACAAAATAATTATTTTGTCCTGCCAAATTAAGTATCCGAACCACTGTGTAGCGAGGCTCTCGCATCCTGGTATCTTGTAATTTTTTATCAATCAGTATGTAGACTAGAACACCACATAGAATAATATTTTGACCAAGTTTCATTAACCCAGCGAAGCTACTTCTTAATACTGGGATCTCATTTTTCATTCGTTTGAAAGGATCAGATTTTGTATTCATTTCCTATTTAGACACTGTTTATTTTACTTATACGTATGAACTGTACAGGAACTTAGAATATAAATCAGTGCCACTCCTGTTGATTTATCGTTGTGCTAAAATATTTTATATCCTCTTTAACGCTGCTTTATTTCCATGAGACCGTTGATTCAACCTAATATGGTTGAATACGTCGTCAAAAAAGCAAATGTTTAACAATTGAAGCGTATGCGCGAACAAACGTCCAAGTGACATTTTCAAATTAAAAAAATCACGAGTATATTTTTATATATAACAAGAAAATTTTGAAACATATAATTTTCAAACTTTGCACAAAAGCGGACTTTAGTCTAACATGTTTTCGTGCAAAGTATGAATATTTTATGCCTCATATTTTTCCTGTTATATGTAAAAATGTAATCGTGATTTATTTTTTATTTGAAAATGTAACTTAGACGTTTGTTCGCGCATACGCTTCAATTTTATCAACGTTTAATTAGCCTTGTGATACTGGGGAGTTAAGGGATGTCATCCTTGACAAGCACATGTTTCGCAGAAAGGAATGGAGAATATTGTAGCTACAATCTCTGTTCTTCACTTCAAGTTTTCCATGCTTGACTCAATAATCTCCTGGGAAACCTAATTAAGGAAAGCTGGAATTAGTACTGTTCCAATATGTCCCACTTTCTCCTTCAAATTGGGATATCTGAGAACTTTGCATGTAGTATAGTAATGTCAGGATCTGGTATACAGTTACGTACTGTACAATTGGATTATGGCCTGCTACACATTTGCGCTTTTATTTGTTACTCTATTGTTGTTAGAATAAATAATTCTATGAAATTATGCTTAATTTTATAACTATGAGATGTACGAGAACTGCTACATTGTTTACAGTTTGGAATAAAATACTTGTTAATGTTTTGATCTATACAAATGAAAGGGATGACTTCGATTTGCATATGCTGTTATTAAGTAATGTTATAGATGAAATGCTGCTGCACATGTTAGAATGAAACTTGTAAGAACTTACCCGTTTGTGATACTTACTATTGCATTGTTGAAGAAAAGGTTAATAAATACTGTTGTTTTGTAATCAATATTACAATGGATGGTGCTGTTTTTGTTTTGTCATCAATATTACAATGGATGGTGCTGTTTTATTTAAAGTATTCGTTAAATAAATGCTAGTGTTGAAATTAGAATTCGAATGAATGTGGATATCACCCTGTCATTATGAAAGAATAAATCTATCTTTAATCAGTCTTGCATTCGATTATATACTGTAACCGCTATATTACTATCAGTACGGTTCAGTACTGCTTGCGATTACCTATTAATAAGTCTTAAAGAAGATTAATTCTCAACACTACTACAATACAACACTAGAATACTGAGATCAAGCTCTGTATTTGAGCTTGATCTGATTAAAGTTCTGAGAAACATCACTCTACAAAGAACTAATCTGAATTTTTCAAACTCCTGTATCTTTGCATAACAAACAAAATGCTTCCTTTATGAACAAGCGGTAGTTTTACCTTTTAAAGTAATAATATTTTGTTTCTGTGATATACCCAAAGATACTTAAAATATGTCCAACAATCAATAGGAAAAATGCTGCTGTGAACTCTTCCAATGACAAGCGATGATGCATGGTTCCATTACCGTCAACCTCACTATGTTTATGTACTAATGTTTCTGCAATCCATTTTTTAATTAACCCAACTTCCCTGGCACGAATAATTATTTGATTTATTCTTGATAAAAATGGTGAAGACTTGTGAATGAGTAATCCCAGATAAAAATTACCTAATGATTCTTTAGCTAAATGAACACTAGTAGCTGTTGAGTAGCTTTTTGTGCTTATAACATACTCAAGAAGTTTATCAGAAGTATAAAACACCCTGTCACGTGATATGGCTATTTGGTCTACAATGGATCCGACGTCTCCTGTGTAATCAACAAATCTATATTGTAAACGCTGTAAAATTACATTTATGGACTCAACGAGAACAAACTTCCCAGAGGGAAAAGATATAACACGGAGTCCAGAATCAAAAATATCTTGAAATGTGTCTATGTCTTTAGAATAATGAGGAACAACTATGAAACTAAAATATGATCCTTGGTATCCGTTACTTAGAATCAAACTAAAAATCAACCAGAATGCCATAATCAATCTAGCGAAATGATGAGTTGGCATTCTTGGTAATGAAACTAGAACAAGTAATGATAAGAGATTCATAGCAGTACCAACTTTCTTGAAGGCTATTGGTTTTGGATACACATGTTGTCTTATCTTAAAAACAATAGTAACAGCAACAAACGAAACAAATATGCATAACCATACCGAAGAATCAAAGGGCAAAAACAAAATAATCCATTTTGAAACTCGCAAAGCTCTTGGAGCTAAAAATACAGCATTCTCGTTTGTCAATATCTCAGTATACCCCACTGCATCATATGTATATTTAGTAACAAAAAGGGGATTCCTGCTAATTTCTGCACGCCCATATAATATATCTCCTACAGCACCTTCCCATGTACCATTCGGAAGTTTGTGACCGAAATTTGGATAATCATATTCTATACTGTGAACCAAAGTGAAATTCATATGAGCTGATAAAACCTCCAACATTTTTCCAGAATAACCTGAATATTTGAAACCATTATCAGTATCTTCTATATTTACATAGGGTAGCATATTCATTCCGGTTGTAGTTATTGCATACCCATGTAAATTTTCTAATTTTTTGGTAAATATCTGTATTACACGATTATAAATTTCATCTGGTAATTCCTGTAAATGGTTTCCGTAATATACAGTATAAACATTACTATTAACGAAGGGATTCGATATCAGAATATGTATAGCATTATAAACTGAGTGGCTTTGGCAACGTTGTTCCATGGAAACAAAAACATATTTTAGAACTTTCATCTTCAAAAATATATCTAAAATATCATTAGCTTGTTTAGTGTCTGGTATTGTTTCTAAGAAAATAAGAAACTTAGCTCTTGCATTGAAATATGATATATTACGTAAGGAAGCTAATAGATTTAAATTTTCACGTTTATTGTTGAACAACACTATAAATAATTCAGCTTCATTAAACATATGTTCTCCTAATGCTTGTTTTTTCCATGCATCTGTCACTGTTGCTTCCATCTCTACGTGAATGATAGGACGCTCTTGCTTGTCATATATATTTTCAAGAATTATGTTCATAATATCTGTATTCATATCTTTGTGAGATACGAGGATTGAGAGCTTTAGTGAATGGAGATGAGCGTTGTACATGTTGTTGATAAAAGAAATTAAAGAGATTGGATTTTGGCATTTCGTGAAACACTCAATACGCTCTTTCAAATTGGATGTACTTGTAGCTGTTCTTGAGCAAACTGTGAGTAAAAGAATCAACTTTAATGTGCACATCCTGCAAAAGAAAAAATGTTTGAGTAAAGGTATAAGCTTGAGCATTTATAAAAACAAATTGTGAAACATTTATAATATAAATGAGACCAATCTTAAATCATTATTCTTGTCTTGTACCATGTTTTATATAGCATTCACACTTTAGCCATTTATAAATTTATATACTTTGATCCATCGCTGAACATTTTAAATCTATCACTTTTTCTTCAAGAATTATTTGTTGTTGAAACAGGTTCCATGTCACAGTTAGACTGATGGAAGAGTCACCATCTATTATATATCTTACTGTAAGAAGTGAAGAAAATTTGAATAACAGGGATATCACACCTAGATATATTTATATTCTATTAATCATATTTTGTTTATTTTCTCGTTTATAATGGACGTTGGACAATACAAACAATATTCTTTATTTGCAGTTATTTGTTGAGTTTTTGCATTTAATCATTGGACAATATTGATAAGTAGAATATAATATGTTGTACCCTATATTTATTTGGAATACGTAATTGTACATCTAAAATACTAAAGACATTCTTAGGTATATTTAGGCATACTGTTCAACGAAATACGTTACAAGCTTCCTAAACTGTCTACGAAGTTCAGAAGGCACTTACAAATTGGTATGATCTTTGAATCAGAAAATGTATTCTAAGCATGCTCTTTACAGTACATGTGTGTTCCCCTTAGTAGAAGCTTACTAAGTCGTTTGCTGCATCTGTACTAATACAGTCCAATGTAATATGGTAGTCTTCACTTGATTGGTTAGCTCATGTAAGATATGCTACATTGCTACCTTTAAATATAAACACACAAGACTTAACTGGCGGCACGGATGTTGATATTTTTGCATGCCTGGAAAGATCATTGTGCTTTAGTGATCGTGATGATGCAAGAGTGCAAAATAATGACCTACGCCTGTGTGAATTTAAAGTTCATACGTAAATAATGACTTTACTCGCAATTACAGTAAATATAGCAAAATTTCTCAATGTACGGATGGACGTAAACCAAAGTCTAAAATGAAATATGGGGAACAGATCAAAAGTAATATACAAAGGTCGAATATCAAGAATGGGATAATTTCAGAGGGGAAAATCTCATCAGATAAGGAGAAGCACAAGTTGGTAGATAGTATTTTGGATAAATGGGAACAAAAATGAAATCTCATGGAAATCTATTTATTGCCAGTGGCCCATGCATTAAAGAGTTACAAGTGAATTGAGTGTGCGTATCCTAGAATTTGAATTTCATTTATTTATTTTAAGGCCTTTTAAGCAATGGATGATGGGATGAATTAGTGGAATGAAGAAAGTGGGAGGAAATGGGAGAACCTCGCGAAAACCCACGCACACGGAAACGTCGTGTGCCTCAGTGATGACGATCAGAAAAGAATTATCGGCGTTTGAGCACGGGATGATAGTTGGCGTTAGATGAATGTCACATTCATGCGATTTCCGAAGTCGTCCGAACATTGTACTCTCTCCACAATGCCAAGGGTAGACCATGAGTACCACATTTGAGGCATTACGACCCATCAGGGACAACACAGTGGCCGCCCACGGGTGTGGAATGACAACGACCGGCGACAGTTGGACAAACACGTCCGGGCAAATAGACAAGGAACAGTACGTGATGTGACAGCAGAAATCAATGCAGGATGTCCCAGATTTCTGTGCAGAGCAATTTGGTCTCCATGGGGTATCGTAGCCGAAGACCGACACGTGTGCCACTACTAATCGTTGCCCATCGGCGGCGGTGAATCACATGGGCTCGGGAACACGTGGATTGGGCCTCAGAGGACTGGCAACATATAGCGTGGTCAGATGAGTCACGATTCTAACTGATACGCGCGGATGGTAGCGTCCGGGTGTGGTGCAGACCCCATGAGGCCATAGACTCAAGTTGTTAACAAGGCATTCTGCAAGCTGGTGGTGGCTCCGTCATGCTGTGGGGCATGTTTACCTGGGATTGCTTGGATCGTCTCGCCTGCTTGAGCCGGGCATTGACCGGCCAGCGCTTTGTTCAGCTGCTTGGTGATCATTTCCAGCTTTTTATGGACTTCGTGACTTTATGGGATTTTCCAGGATGACAATATCCCATGTCACGGGGTCGCAGTGATGGGCGAATGGTTTTAGGAACATTCTGGCAACTTTCAACTCATAATTTTTCCCCCTAGATCGCTGGATATGTGGGGTATCATCGAACGGGCTATTCGTGCCCAGGATGATCCACCTGCAGCAACCACCGAATTGTGGGCAACAACTGAGACTGCATGGCTGCACATCGCGTCACCGCCATTTCGAGTTGCTGCTCTTCGTCGTGTTCAAGGAGAACCCACACGTTATTAGGTAGGCATCCCTTGACTTTTAGTACTTCAATATATGATGAACTGTTTGCCACTGTTAATTCAGTTCATGTTCAAGTATCTGATTTTCAATGGGTGAACTGGCAGGAAATATCTCAGTATTTAGCACCATCCACAATACAATGTAACTTACAAGAAACATATAGGAAATGACACACTCAGATTTGAATGAAACTTTCACAGTTGACAGTTTTCAACCTGGAAAGAAATAGGGTGAGCTCCTACGTTTCGCAATTGCCTCTATAAGGAACTAGGTGATTGGAAAGTTTTATGATTTCATTGTAGGTGATTCAAATCTGGACCGTATAATTTCTATAGATTTGACGCAACGTCAGCGTAACTATATCAAATGTGAATGAAACCAAGTATCGCATCTCTGATGCATGGTACTATCTCCGTCCGCTGTCTTGGATCCGCTATCTTCGATTCATTTTTTTTTTCAAATGTCAATACAAGCAAGTGATAAATCAGTCTTTACTCTCTCTCACCTATTCGGCATTACTGTGTGCTGTTTAATAAACTTTTAAATACTGTAATGTGAATGTATCTTCATTGCTTAATAAGGTTAGCATAAAGAAATATTTTCTTCTAAAATATTGTTGCCTGGACGGGAACCGAATCAGAGCCGCCAACTACCTTGCGTACCAAGCCGCTGCGGGCGTACGCTTTCGAAAGTGCATTTAACACCGACGCCCTATACATGGGAGTCACAGACAGGACAATGAGCGTAACTCAAGGAATATGTAACTAAAAACGGTATCTTTATTTAACTTGTAATGTCTTAAGACTGGTTAAAGATACTGTAAACAATTGCATCAGTGAGTTCCTGAGAAAATTGCAGATTAATTTGATATGTCACTTGGCCCTATTCTTACTTCAAGGAAATACGTAAAATCCAAGATGGTGGACGAAGCATGTAACATGCGTCAGAAATGCAATAACTGATCTCGTTTACATTGAGTGTGGATACATTCATGTTGTGTACAACCTGTAGAAATTATGTGGAAATTATAGGGACAGCTCGATACATACCAAATAAAAAATGTAACCTGCAATGACTTGCGAACAGTTAGAAATACCAGGTGTGTAAATATGAAACCGGAATTTGTGCATAGATGGCGTCAGCTGTCACTGTGGTTACCGTAAAACTGCGTCCTTGGCGTCACTTACTTGTTTCGACTGCTGATAACGATTTGCAACTTCCAACCAGACAAGTTTCATGTCATAGTGTAGTGTGTAATAGCGTTGAACATGGCGCAATTTGTACCTACAAACTACGATGTGCGGACGGCATTGATATTTTGTTAGCATTTGAAGAAAACTGCTGTAGAATCCCATTGCATGCCTGTCGATGCTTACGGTGATCATGCTCTTGGCAAGTCAAAGTGCTATGCATGGTTTACAAAATTTAAAAGTGGCGATTTCGACGTGAGAAACGAAGAACGTGGAAGACCACCGAAAAAGTTTCCAGACAGCGAATTGCAAGCTTTGTTGGATGAGGATGACGCTCAAACGCAACAACAACTCGCGGATCAATTAAATGTGACACGAGAAGCAGTTTCCATACGTTTGAAAGCTATGGGCAAGATTCAGAAGGTGGGAAAGTGGGTTCCACATGCATTGACTAAACGACAGCAGGAAAACCGAAAAACCACTTGCGAAATTCTCCTCGCGAGATACAAAAGGAAATCATTTCTCCATCGAATTGTGACTGGTGACGAAAAGTGGATCTATTTCGAGAATCCTAAGCGTAAAAGATCATGAGTAACTCCAGGAGAACCGGCGACTGCAAGACCAAATCGCTATGGACGGAAGACAATGCTTTGTGTTTCGTGGGATCAGAAGGGAGTGATCTATTATGAACTGCTGAAACCTGGCGAAACCGTTAATACCGAACGTTACCGACAACATGATCGATTTGTATCAAACTTTGCGTGAAAAACGATCAGAATATGACCAAAGACAACATAAAGTGATTGTACTTCACGATAATGCACCCTCCCACACAGCAAAACCGGTCACGGAAACGATTGCGACGTTTGGCTGGGAAATCCTTCCGCATGCGGCTTACTCACCAGACTTGGCGCCTTCCGATTTTCACTTATTTGCATCCGTGGGACACGTTGGAAACCGTAAGTTTGACAAAAGGTAGGTACATTGCTTTGGAAATTAGAATTTTGACTGTTTAAAGTTTGTAAATTTGGTACTTGCTGGGTTAAAGTTTGAAGATTAGGAATTTATGATTTAGAGTTTGGGAGGGTTGGGTTCTGCTGACCTTGTTCCATCAATGCTTGCAGAGCTTGCGAACTTTCCATAAATTCTTTATTTTTCAGCAGGTCGTTTGATTTTTCCAAAGAATGAAGTTTATTCTGTGAATCACGTACCGACGTCTAGGTTTCCAGTGCTATGCTTTTTAGAAAATTGGTTTGTAAACCTAGAGATTAAAAGCGTACCTTTTCCTCCTCGCTTGCTTTGGGCAAATTATGACGAATAAAATAGGCATTTATAGGCTCATCTCGGTGCTGTTGAACCATATCGATTTCTATTTCGGCCTTGTAATGTGGAATCTTTGGTCGACTAAGGCCTTATAAGCTTATTTTTAGTTAGATGTATGTGAGTTTCGTCATTAGGTTTTGTGACTGAGTTGAAAGACGATGTCGAGAGCTACATTCTGAAGATTCATGGGCAAAACCTGCTTTTTTCTACTGTCATCCCAGTTATGAAGTGTGGCCATATGCTCGTACAACATAAACAATCTATCTGAGTCCTAAGTTACTCTACTCGAAAATTTTGTTAGATGCGGCAGGCTAAGTGAGGGATTTGTGGCCATATTCGTGTCTCCGCTCGAATCATTTGCACTATCGAAATTATTATCAAAGTTTGCGACTACCAGGCCTTGTAGTTGGCATATATTACTTATTACCTCTAAATTTTACGACTTAGTCTCTACTGTAACCCTAAAAAAAACATGAAACATACCTGACGTAGAAAATCTCCTTGTGGAAGCCGAAAGAAAAATGCTTATGAAGAATTGGTTCGTATATATGCGCATGATACTTAATTTGCACTTTCTGTACACAAAAACTGTTCTGAGCACGGCGCTCTTTTTAGCACTGTCCAAAGACAGAATTTCACCACTTAATATGTTGGGTGGAGCTAGGTGCCGTAGAAAACTATAGATGTTTGTAAAAAGAACTACCTCCAAACCCTGGTTGCATCCACCACGTAATGTTTCGCTATTTATCTTATCTGCTTTATAGGTAGAACGAAACGATACACGGGACTGTGATTTCTCCCAGAACCAGTTTTACTATAAAATGTACAAGTACGGAATACGTTAATACAAAGACCGTTCCGATCCGGGATTATAAGTGAGTTTACAACAAAACTTATGGCCTTCTTCTTCTTTGGGTTTTATGGCTCAGAGAAGTAGGATGAAGTTTTGCACCAGCCCGTTGCAAACTGTGTGCAGAAAGGAATTGACACCAATCCGTTGAAACTGTGTGCCAGTTTAATGTACCAGTCCGTCGCAACTGTGTACATGTTTGAGTTTTAGGGGGATACACCAGCCCGTTGTTAATTGTGTGTGTTAGGTGAGGAAGAAAGCACACCAGCCCGTTGCTAATTGTGTATGCAGGAAGGTGCTTCGACCCGTTGCTAGTCCTAAGCGGATAGGATAGAGAAAGGCTACCACCCAGACGAGGAGTAATGTTAGTTGCATATATGTCTGGATATTTATAGGGTCCTTTTCGGTGTGGTCCTCTAAGTCCCTCCTTCTGCTGTTCCAACTCCATCTTCGGTTCGTGATCGAACTGATGTCGTCGCCTGCTTGATGTTTACAATGGTTTGTGTCATTTACTACTTGTTTACGTTATGATGCTTGTAGTACACAGCGTAGTACACACATTTTACTATATATTTATGTCTTGATTGAGTAGCTCGTGTTCTCAGACACGCAGATCATTATAATATTTTCAATCATCTTTGCTACGTTGATCAGGTTCTACATCCACCTAAAGCTGTTATGATGAAACTTTGTAGCAAGACCCTGTTTTTCCTCTGGTTTCACCAACCTTTAAAAGTCCCCCATGAAATTATATGTTTATAAGATACAGAGAAAGAACTACTTTTTCAAAACCTGGAAATACAAATGTTGAGTCTCGGTATTCATCGCATAATACAAAATTTATGTGAGTACTAGGATTCCATTTCTGGTGTGGTGTTGTCAGCTGTTACCTGCAATATGAATCTAACATTGCCGTTATCTATGTATCCTTGGGGTTATAAATGTAAATATCTTAAACCATACCTGACGGAGCTTGCTTATAGTGTCAAGGCCTCTGCACATTTAGATCAACTCAGCGTTAAACAACTGTATCAATGGTATAATAATTCCAAACAGATACGCCCCACCTCCGAATTTGTCTTACATATCCTCAATTCAAATGGAATCGCATCGGTCTAATATAAATGACAAATGCATTAATATTTTTTGTAAATCTGTTTGGTACAAAATAGTTCAGGACATTTTCATGTACCCGGAAAACGCAATCAGATCAATGTAAACATTGTAAGCGACCACTAAATATCTGATAGAAGAGTACGTTAGGATTTCAGCCTGTGTGGAAAAAATATCAAAGTTTCATGGGCATCATTAGTAGAACCAATCACAGTATATTATTTATGAACAATACTTTCGTTATCCCGACTTTCCATTTTTCCCGTACAAAAAATAACAATGTAATCTGGCTCACCGCACAAACTATAAGTTTTATATTACAACAACGCACATATTATAGTGAAGTGGTATACATCAACATGTTACTTAGTGCAGTATAAATATGGACTTCCTACAAACAAAAGAAACCTTTCGCGAATTACCCCTCTACTGTGCTAACAATGTAAATTCTATTTTTTTTTTTTTACATTTTCTTTCAACTGGGTTCCAGCTAGTTTTCAACAGGTTCACATCAAAACATTATGAACACTATATCACTAGTGAACCAAATTCACCCTGATATTGAACTTTATATCAATGTAAGTGCTAAGGTGAGTCAACCGTAATTGATGTAATTGTGCTAGCTGAATAAAAATTAAAAAAGTAGCTCAGTTGGTAGAGCATTGGTTATACATTTTGGAGCTGGTTTGATATCATCACTAATTATGTTTATCCAAGGCTTTCCTCTGTCATACCAAATAAATATCAGGATCGTGCCTTTAACTCAGCCCTTGCCGACTCTTTCTCATGCCTGCCCCTATCACATCCCTCCACAGTCACCTGAAAGCCATAAATAAATTGAATATGTATAGCCCTCTTGCTGTGCTTTTCTTGTGCACATCCTTCCTTTTTCTTATTATATGTCTGTTTTAATAATTTTGAAACTTTACAATTCTGTTGGTACGTGGAACCAATTAAGATATCAATGGCATTTATGACAGTAAATTGCGTATACATGAAAGATTAATTCTTTCAGACACACACTTACGACAATTCTGAGAGGAACGTACAGTAAATCTTATTTCACCTCCACAATGCACTTTTCATGTTGTTTAAATTCTAATGAAAATGGAAGGTAACACCTGAAACTGATCTCCATGACAAGGAAATAATATTATTTGTGTTATCGCCGTTTTTCATTAGGGTCATTTTAGTAACTGTTGATTTTGGTCTATCATGATTAAACAACTGCAATACGTTTTAAAATCCACAAACATCCATGTCCCCGGCGGGATTCGAAGCAGCTATCTCGTGGACGAGGCTGCGGTTCAGCACCGTATTCCGCACGGCCAGCGAGGTCGGCACTAGCTGGAGACTTTTATTTATTCCTAACTAGTTGAAAGATGTGAGTGAAAGAGAAAAACAGTTTAGTGTCAAATTATGGTTGATGGTAAACTTGCGAATTACAAACTCCTAATTTTTGATAGAGAAACTTTACTATTTAGAACAGTATATACTTTTGCGAAGGATATACATTCCAAAACAGTGCGTACAGTACTTTGAATGCGTGACCTTGATTCTTTCTAAGCGAGATACTTACTGTTTTGCATGTGGTAGATATTTCAGAAACAGTATTAATGATTATACTATTCCACTTATTCCCAAAACGAAATAAGACTTAAGAAAAGCAAAGAATTACAATAAAGTATCTGGATAGTCTTTCTAACCTTTCCAAGTAACAGGATTTGCTTACAACAGGATCTAAACAACAAAGCAAAATTCTCTGGGGATACTTCCCATTACAGTGTGTGTGTTATATAAGCAAAAGATGAGATCCGTTGTGATAAAGTTATTTACACGAGAATTCGCATGTTACGTAATCAATAAAAATAACACACACACACTCCTATTATTATTATTGATTCTGTAACATGCTTATTATCACACCAAATCTAACCTTGTGCTGTATCATTAATTCCAATCATTGGAAGTTAAAATGAGGTAATTACGTATTAGAGTTATTTACATATGACGTATGATAAGTTAGAATATTTATGAGTAATCAGCCAGTGCGGTGTACGTCAAATTTTCTTCTACCCAAATAGGTACATTTCCTGTTAGTTTAAGTTACTGTAGGTGTAATACATCTGAAATGCCAGACGATAAATTGTCCTTAAAACTAATAGTTAATGAACAGGAAGCCTATTAATTATAAGAAAAATGATTGTGGTCTTTGATAAGGGACGTTATTTTCCCGTCATTGCAGAACAAAATTTTACTAGTACGTCTCTCATTCATTTAAACTTGTTTTACGTGCGCTTCATGGCGACGTATAGGCATGTGACTGGTGATGTCGGAGACAAACGTATACCAAGTTTAATACGAGTCCAATTTTCGTTAAATTTCATATTACGGTAAATTGTTGTCATTCTATTCGAGTTGGTGAGATTATAAGAACGGCACATATAATTTTGGGTAAAGTGGTTTTAAAACTTTGACTTCAATGGATCATTATGAAATTTGAGTCCGAGATTACCCACACAAAACCCACCGGAGACCGTCGTTAAATTTCGTATGTGAAAGTTTCGAATGGCACTGAATTTGAAGCTCAAGTCAAAAATATTCCGCTCAGAAATCAAAATTAGCATCAAACACATCGTTTCCTGTGCGTACATAAGAGCACACAATGGTGGTGGTGACAATGGACAAAACAGCTATATGACATAAAATTACGCGTGTATGGTTACCTAATGGCAATGCAAACACATTGAGTGTTTGCCAGACATGGCGCACGTGTTCTGAACAGTGCACTACTTTCGCAAGATTGAATAGACTCCCATTCAACTACACGGTTCAGTTGACGACCATTAGGATTCAATTTACGGCAATTTTCAGATATGAAGAAAACATGTTTAGAACTCGAACTATCAGTTGAAGAATTTCATTTTTAGGCAATTACATAAGTGCTATCTACTAGTTAGGTCTGCGCGTAACTAGCCAAAATGATGTAACAATGGATTTATGCCTACATTTATGTCAGAATTAAATGTATCGGTTCAATGTTCACACTTTTCGAATCATTCATTCTCTCTCAGTCGCCCAATTCTAAATATTGGAAATGACCGATGCAGTGCAAAGTTATTTCCAAGTTACTCCACCAGAGAAAGTACTTCATCAGAGAAAACTTTCTTACTTTTAAGATTCTTTCAGCGACATGAAGACGTCTCGCTAATAAGTAGTGCATTTCCTGATTGATAGCTAAAGGGAAATCAGCAGTCCTGAGTAGATATCGGGTAAGAAACACTGAATTTCAAGATGGCGGCCGTGATGACGTCATGAGCTAGGTAGTCGTGTGGTTTGGGAGGTTGTTGTTGTGTTGTAGGTGGTTGGTGACGTCAGGAGCGTTGGTTGTTCCAGATTGTGGGAAAATTTGAAATGATTGCACAATACTTTATTAGAAGAAAGATGAAAAAATGACAAGAGCGTCGTAGTCCAGTGGTTTCGCAAGTGGTTGGTGTTGACGTCAGCAGGGGTGATTGTCCAAGGCTATGAGTTAAATGTGGGTGGTATGGCGCAATCGTTTCTGCAAGAAAACACTGAATTTTTAAGATGATAGCGATTGACCGTCGTAGTCCAGTGGTTTCGCAACTGGTTGCTGTTGACGTCAGCAGGCATGGTTCTCCAAGACTATGAGTTGAATATGGGTGGTATGACGCAATCGTTTCTGCAAGAAACACTGAATGTTAAAATTTATTTTTGTTTGGGCCCTTAGTACCCCTCCTTACGTCCCTCCATGTGAGATAACATTATTTTTGATGGAGTCCCCCCACGTGTACTCCTGGCTACGATCCTGTTTGACTTATGGAAAATAGTAATACAACGCTGCCCCTCTGGGGCCCTTAGTACCCCTGCTTACGTCCCTGGATATGAGATAACATTATTTTTAATGGAGTGCCCCCACGTGTACTCCTGGCTACGTTCCTGTCTGACTGATGGAAAATAGTAATGCAAGGCCCCCTCTCAACATTTCATTTGAGCTACGTCCCTGTACGTAATAGCAGATAACACAAATTGTTTGAAGTCTTTGATGAGAGGGATGTTTATTTTAATGGACTCCCCCCTGCGCGCACTCCTGGCTATGATCCTGTCTAACTTATGAAAAATTGCAATGCTACGTCCCTGCCCCCTTCCGCGCGCACTCCTGGCTACGATCCTGCCTAACTTATGAAAAATTGCAATGCTACGTCCCTGCCCCCTTCCGCGCGTACTCCTGGCTGCGATCCTCTCTAACTTATGAAAAAATGCAATGTTATGTCCCTGCCGCCCCGGCGCGTACTCCTGGCTACGATCCTGTCTGAGTTATGGAAAATTGTAATTTGAGTGGTATCTCTATAGTACTTCTAAATATTTATAGAAAAAAGTAGATAATTTATTATGTATTTTTTTTAAAAAAAAAGCTTATTTATTCATTCAATCTAAGAGTCCTTCTTAATTTGAAATTTAATTCACAGTACGAAACATGGATAGCCTTACCTTAGAAAATAACTAACATCTAGTTGAATTTGATGAATACAGGCATTGCCAGGTTTAAAGAACAGACCCTTAATATGTGATTTCTATGAAACATACTCTTGCAAAGTGGCTAGCAATAATTTCCCCTTGACTCAGAGAAAGTTTCCAGTTGTTGAATTACAAAAATACCAGGGAATTTCCCTTAGGTAACAGAAGTTGAACACATGATTTCTATGAAGCATACGCTTGGAAACTGGCTACGCGGCAAGATTGTTGGCTTGCAGTAATTTCCCTGTGAGTCAGAGAAACTTGCCAGATGATGCATGGTGTAAATACCACTGATTGTCATATACAAGGAAGTAAGCATTGCAAAAACCCCAAGATTAGTAATACGGGGAAAATGTACATCTTAATTCATCTGATTAAACAAGGAAATGATTTATGTTGAGATGAAAACATGTTTTTCTCATTACGATTGTGTTGTTAGGTTAACGAAGCATGAAATTTTGGCGATATCTTAATTCACCTGATTAAACAAGGAAATGACTGACGTTGAGATAAAAACATGTTTTCGTCATTAAAGGTTTGGTGTAAAAATATTCTCGATTGCGATTTCAGCTTAACTGACCATGAAATTTTGGGAAAACACATTTCATCATTGAAAGTAATGCTTGCTTATTCAGCATGAAGAAAAAAACAAACTATTTTTACGCATCTTGTCAAGACATGAATCTGTTAACTCAGACGTTGTATACGCTGGCTGACGTCAGAGTGCATAGGCTCACTGACTAACTCCTTTTGCGCAAGTCTAGTAATTCCCCATTCACACTACCTAATGGGAAGCGAGTTTATAGTACTTTCGAAAAGTTGAATAAAAAGGTTAAGATAGAACACTGATTTATCAGTCTAGTTTGAGTTTTGATACATAATACATCGTACTTACACAAGTCTGAACGCCGTTCTTGCTTAAGACTAAATCTTCTACTTGTACAGAACACTTTGGTAAGCCTTCATTATCTTCATTAGAAAGAGTTTTGAAACACACTTGTGTTGGGGGAGGGGAATAATGTTCATTGATAGGTCTAATTTTAAACCCACAGGCTTTAGCTACATACTCAATTGAAAGGCAATATTAGGGCTCATTTTCAACAATGTTTGCTTTGTGATACCACAGTATTTTCAACGGCTTTTTTTCTTACTTCCTTACGA